>OY811981.1:3228766-3500674 GCA_963681505.1 Eunapius fragilis | reverse complement strand
TTACAATTGATTATTAAATAACGACTTCAGAAATTTTCATAACTCAAGTGCAAAAATCTGGGGGAGCTAAAGCCCCCCCCCCCCCCCCCCCCCCCCCCCCCCCCCCCCCCCCCCCCCCCCCCCTTGTCTACGCCCTTGAGAAATGTGTCATAAATCATATAGCAGTGTGTGTTTTAAAGCTTGTTCTAATCAATGCACACGGAGGGGGCGGGGAATAGGGTAATTGTTCTGTCGCGTTTTGCTGTACATGAGTTGACCCATTTTGGTCACATTTGTTCCCACAGCGTTATAGGTACACGTGACACCAAATTGTCTGCAATGAATTGCCACCTCCATCAACAAGCAAAACCTGCAACAGGTAATAAAAACAACTGAGATGTGTATGTCATGTAAATATATTGCTCAATGATAACCAATACTTTATAGGCTCTGACTGTACTGATTGGCCATACTACATTGTGTATGTGTGTGTATGTATGTATGAATGTACGTGTATGTGTGCATGTGTGTGTGTGTCTCCATGTAGAGCCATATTCATTGTTAACCACCTGTGCAGCATAGCGTATGAAAAAGAATACCTGCTTCCCATCTCAAAATGAACTTGAGTTTGTACTAAGTAGTTTGTACTAGTAGAAGGGGTTGGATTTATAAGGCATGACTGCGTACATAAACACACCACACAAAGCACACGTGTTTTGTGTGGTTTGTTTATGTGTTATGTGAATTGTATTAGTGTGAGGTGTGTGTGGTGATGAATTATCATTGTCCATCACACTCTCTCCCTGTTCCAGCAGTCCATCTATCTCTATCTCCCTCCCTTCCCCTGCTATCCTTAGTTGATTATCCTATGTGATAGTGTATGAAATACAGGGGGTAATGTGGGTAAGCCGTGCTGCTATAACTGCTGTAGTTCATTCACACATTGAATTTCTATTCCTTCAGGCACACAAGTAGCTTTGTAGGCCATATGTGTTTAATTTTGATTTATCTGGGGTGCGTTCAGAGATTAACCAAGTTTAAATTTTATGACAACAGGAGGCAAGCTATTCACAAAGCAGTTGATGGTAAAACCTCTTAGACTATTCGGCTGACAGTGATGGTTTTTGCCTATATCATTTTGACCTTTCTCCAGTTAAATTTTGGGAAGCATTAGCACATGGTATTTTGTTAAATATACCTGGTTTTTGGTTCCCAGTCAAGTGAAACTGTATACTGATAGAACAGGAGGTATGGTTATCCAACAGCAATTGCAGCATTATGGAATCTGGAGACCTGACCTCAACTATTTGATAACCAATTGTAAGAGAAGCAAATGGCAAGAATAATGTCCCAGCTCTCATTGCTGATCTTGGTGATAGACCCACTTTAAGATATACATGTACCTGTCGTTGGCAAAGATGTCAAATTGAATGTACACCTTAATATTGAAGCTATTCTTTTTTCACCATAACACATGAGGAAAATAAGTGAAGGCAGTGACCATTTGTAGTGACTGTTGATGGTGTTTTGCTGACCTGTGGAAGAAGTCCCGCAGCAATGTCACAGGCAGTATTAGAGCCAAGATGTCTTTTGCCTTAGGGCAACTAATCTTTGTCTTTGTGGCTCTAGTGATGCATGGAGCTGGGCTTCCAGGTGACTTAGACTTAAAATATATATCATTCCTTTTGTGTTTTGTTTGTATGATATTGTTTTTTTCATGTCGTCGGGCTCACATAGGGGTTAAGGTGGAAGTCGGCAACAACCTAAGTAGAGACCACAGTAAGACCCGTCCAGCTGACATACTTCTTCCTAACTGGTTTTTGGGCAGAACAGCAACATTAGATGTGTCCATCACCTCACTGCTAAACCCTGTTAATTTGTTGGAAGCGGGAGTGTCGGCCACAGCTGCTGCCCAGGCCACTGAGTCTAGGAAACACCACGCCAATGACCCCAAATGCTCAGATCTAGGATGGGTATGTGTCCCTATGGTAGTTGAAACATATGGAGCTTGGGGAAAAGAAGCCACTGCCATTATCTCCTCTGGAGCCTCTAGACTTGCCACCTCCATGTGTTGGCCAAAGTCCAGCGTACTTAATGAGATCAATGGCCGACTGAATCTCCACCTGGTCAGGGCTAATGCTACAGCTATCCTCTCTAGGATAGCTCGTGTACTGTAGAGCTGTACTTTGTATTTAATCAGTGTTGTTTCTGTATATTCATGTTATTTAAAAATAATAAAGTATTATAAATATTGTTTGTGTTTGTGCAGGTGTGCTTAGGCCTAGTGATGTCAGTGGGTGTCTGGTCTTTGCTCAAGGAACTGAGGACCATGCAGGAGTTACACCCTTGTCCAAGAAGCAGAACTGATGTTATGCTTGGAAGCCATGCAGTTGTGACATACAATGTACATGTACCTGCATTCCTTCAAGGAAACTACCTTCATCACAGTGAGTGAGTCTGTGCAATCTACATGTACAAGAAGCATGCTTGTAAAGTAGTTCATATTAATATGCATATCTGTGTGTCTGTATGATATACACTACATAACAGAATATGGACAACCATTTAAATGTTTAAACAATAGATTTATCATGTGCTGAACCCTTTGCTGCCAGCAGAACATGGCAGAATCAAAGCTGGCACTACATGCAGATGAGAGATTGAGTGAGCCTGGAAGGCACATGAAAAACAAAGGTTTGTGCGATGCCAGGACATATACATATTGTGGTATCTCGAATACCCAAAATTTAATGTCAATTCTCAACGAACATACACTTAAATAAAAGGCATGCGCATGCGCATTGCAAAGTACAGTATATATTATACACACTTCTTCTTCCTTAAGAAAACCCGGCTTGGTAGTGCTCGGTCTGCCCTCTGTCCCTGCTGGGATATCGTCTTTGGTCCACTGCAAGTTGTACTATCACTGTTGGGCGTGCTTCTTGTTCTATTTCTTCCTCGATCTCAAGCCTGTCACCCACATCTTCATTCAAGGTTTTCATTCGGGATATTCCCGGATGACCCCCATGCAACTCCTGCAATACATAGTTTCTTCCCTTTTCTGGAACAACCACCCAATTTCCCCAAAGGATACAACCGTCATGAGTAGATAGCTCCAATTGGCGCTGCCAAAATGGAAACAGCGTCTGTGGTGCATCTGAGGGCAGATGTTGTGGCCACCCTGCCAATACATACTGCAACACTTGAGACAAGATTGGATCTCTCTTAGTCCAATGTTTCACTTGTGAACAGTCTACAGGAGAGTCCTTCAGACTTTCAACAAGTAGGACCAATTCTGAGGATGTCTCTTCTTCCTCTTCAATTTGCTTCCCGTCCACTGGTAACCGGCTCAATGCATCTGCATTACTATGCTCTTCAGATTTTCTGAAAAACAACTTGTACTTGTACACTGCTAGGGTCATAATCCACCTTAGAATTCTCCCTGACACCTGCATGGGGATACCCCTTTGGGGGTAAAATAGCTGCAACAATGGTTTGTGATCAGTTACAAGTGTAAAATCTCTTCCATATAAATAAAGATGAAACTGCTTTACCCCAAATATGCAGGCAAGCCCCTCCTTTTCAAGTTGTGAATAGTTTTTTTCTGCATTAGATAGTGTACGAGAAGCAAATGCAATGGATCGTTCTGTACCATCTGACATTTTATGGGACAGTACAGCCCCAGCACCATAAGATGAAGCATCACATGCCAAAATCAATTCCTTATTGGGTCATAATGTACAAAGTACCTTGGAAGACAATAACAAATTCTTTGAGTTCTCAAAGGACATTTTCTCCTTCTGTGTCCATTTTCATGGGATCTTTGACTGCAACAGCCTGTATAACGGTGCCAGCACAGTTGCCATACGTGGAAGAAACCGAGAGTAGTATGTCAGGAGGCCCAAATAAGATTTTAACTCTGTCATATTCTGTAGGCTCTGGTGCATTCTTTACTGCCTCAACCTTTTCTGTCAAAGGATGAATACCATTTTTATCAATTTTGTATCCCAAATACACAACTGACTCCTGCAAAAAGAAGCATTTATCTCTTTTGAGGTGAATTCCAGCTTCTTTTAATTTAGGCAGAACTTTTTCCTGTATCTCCTGATGTTCTTTGTCAGTACCGCCAGTTATTAAGATGTCATCGATATACACGATCACCTTTGGGATCCCCTGCAATAGACTCTCCATAATCCTCTGAAATATACTAAGAGCTGACGATACTCCAAATGGCATCCTGGTATATTGGTATAACTCTTTATGTGTATTAATTACCACACATTTTCTGGATGCCTCATCAATTGGAATCTGCAGATATGCTTTACTCAAATCTAACTTGGTAAACTTTTCCCCCCATGCCAATGAAGCTAATATATCTTCAATTTTTGGCAGTGGATACCTATCAGTCTCTAAAGCCTGGTTTACAGTTAGCCGGAAGTCACCACATATTCTAATAGATTGATCAGGCTTAACCACAGGGACTATTGGTGCTGCCCATTCAGTCAGTTCAACTGGTTGTAATATACCCTCTTGAACTTGTTTATTTAGTTCTTCCTCAATCTTTTCTTTAATGGCATATGGTACCGGTCGTGCTTTGCAAAATTTAGGTACTGCATTTTCTTTAATTTTGCTTCATTGCCTTACATTGTACCTAGCCCTTCATTAAACACCATTTCATACTTCTTCAATACCTTTTGTAATGAAGCATCATTCTGTATAACCAACACAGACTTCCAATCAATCCTAAAGCGCTGTAGCCAATCTCTACACAAAAGTGACGGTCCTGCTCCCTCAAACACAATTACTGGCAGCTTATCTATTTGGCCCTTGTACCTCACTTCTGCTTCCCATGTCCCAATCACTCATAAAGACTCACCAGAATAAGTGCACAATCGAATCCCTGACCTCTCTAAGACCCTTCCTGACCAGAGGCGCCGAAAAGTTGCTTCTGAAACAATAGATACAGCAGCTCCTGTGTCTAGCTCCATTGTGACCAGTACTCCATCGATATACACCTGCAATTGAATGGGTTCATTATTGATTTTGCACAATAATACGCAATTGTTGGAGTGTGTTAGTACTGTTTCGTTCCTCCTCTAGGTATGCCAACTCCTCTTGCACAACCTGTACTCCTCGCCGCGACATCTTATTTTAATAATCATTTTAAGATGAAATTTTTACCAGTTCTTCGTACGACTTTGCTCCCGGTGTTTCTGGTGCAACAAGATTAGCCAGCGTCTGGTACGCTTTAGACCCTATGGAGGAGAGAAGAACTGAGCGCTTCTTACTCGTGTCACTCATACCATTAGCTCCGAAGAAGTGCCCTATTCTTTCGACGTATTGTGCCCAATCTTCCTCCCCTTCCATAAATTCACCAACCGCACCAAAGAGTGCCATCTTTTGAACCAGAATACCCTTGTCGCCAGTTATGTGGTATCTCGAATACCCAAAATTTAATTTCAATTCTCAACGAACATACACTAAAATAAAAGGCATGCGCATGCGCATTGCAAAGTACAGTATATATTATATATCAGTTATCACACATATATGCATGTGTATTTTGTTTATGTGTGTGTTGTGTGTGTGTGTGTGTGTGGCATGAAAGAGTGTGAATTTATTATGTCACGTGCTATGTGGGCTTCTTTTAAACTTATCATTTTTAGAGATTAGAGACTGGTTATGTGAAGCCATAAAGATTGGCTACCACATGCACATATCATGGCTACTTATAAGTACTTCTGGTCCTAGGAAATAAAGCAGCTCATGTGAATGAACAAGGACAAGGTGTAGAGCTATGGCATAGTATTCAACATTAGTGGTTAAAATTTATAGTTACTGTAAGTGTGAACTGTAACCTAACATAGTTCTAACTTTGAAGAAATAGGGCATAGTCCGCATCAAAATGATTTTTTAAAAAGAATACGTGCTGGCCTCAAGAAGACACCTGACCAGGAGGCTATTACATCTTGATGCCCCCTCCCCCCCCGCACATGAGGCTTGATTGATTTAGAAAAACTGATATTAATGTGTGCGTGTGTGTCATCAATACATACGCCTATTACGTACGCATGTACACATACATACCCCCTTTTCTTGTGTAGTGGACCCTCCCCAACATCACAATGAAATGATTTATATGTTTATTGCTAGCAAGGCAATCATATCTAAACCAAAGATAAACAGTATGTGTACATATATACATCAGCATGTACATGTATAATTATGAGAATCATTCAAAACACTCATGCATGCACGATGACAGAGATGATCTAGGATTTGGAATAGGGAGGCCCTAGCTCCTGAACTTCTGGAGGCCACATGTGCTCACAAAGATATTTCTTGTCCAAAATGCGTATATTAAGGTGGCTCAGTGCATCAGGTGTAATGTCCCTTGTGGTGGCAAAAAAATGGTTGCAACCTGATAAGGGAATCTTACTATGTTCATAAGCATCCACTGCTGAGTCCAGTCGATTGATGAATTTATTTGCAATGCTCTCTGCAGTGTCATGACTTTTTTTCCAGTAGCCTTTTTCTTTTCAGCTTCAGTCATAATATTACTGGATCCAAGCATCACTTGAATACGATAAGCTATATTCTTACCCTCTTCATTACTGAGCACAAGGACAGTGGAATCTGCACCAAACGTATCTTTTCCATTCATAAGTTCTTTGTACATCACATAATTTGCAAAAGATACAGGAGCTTCAACACTTTCCTTGTACAGATTTAGTGGTATGCTTGAGTACGTCACTAGATGGTCTAATTTATTGATTTTTTGGAAGGCATGAGCTAAGAGTCTGCATGCTACATTCTCAGCAAGGGGTGCCATTACTTGGCCACATGGAGAACACAGAGCAGCTGCCTCTTAGGTGGTTATAGTCTGCCTACCCTGTATTGCTGTTGCATAAAACACCAGTGGACCACCAAACCCAATCATTTTCACACCTGGATCAGAGGTGATATATCGAATGAGCCCTGCATCAGACATGTCATACAAAATATTCTCTACTTGAGAGATGAGTTCTTGTGAGATATGTATTGGAATCAAGAATGTTGTACTGGCAGCAATGGCCAGATTATTGGAGGTGTCTGCAATCCGCGGAAGTGCCTTGTAAATAGCTAGAAGCACTTTTGCTCTCATCAAGTGGGTTGAATACCACAGATTTGGCTGAAATGTGATAAGTTGAGACATTCCTGCCCATCACTGACTCGAAGAGGCATCCAGGAGAGCCACCTGTTTTATTGAACAGATCATAAAGAGTAGCTGTTTCCTCCTCTGTAAGTTCATAATTATTTTCAAATTCTTCAAACGCTTGTACAGACTTTTAAATGAGTCCACATCAAGAAAAGGGTAGATCCAGCAAGCTTGATACTTAGTGCTGTTGAGGTCAATACCATGATAGTTAGGATACTGAGCTAAATTGCATTGGCAGCTTGGCAAAGGCCAGTTGACGCAAGTGAGTACTACTGCCGCTGATGATGCAGTGGATTCGGCCAATTGCATTTTCGCCAATCGCGTGCACGTCGCGGATGATAGTACACCCGACTTCCTTAAACTCTTTATTTTAAACATCTTGAAATTCGTTGACAACTATGAAGAGTCGTTTGTCCTCATGTTGGAGAAACTTGCTTAGACGCTCGAAAATTGGAGATTGGTTTGCCTCTACGACAAGTCGTCTTGCCTCGCCAGATGTAATGCCAAGTTTACAAAAATAGTCTTCATCCCTCAAAAGTAGATCTTATATGTCGAGGTCTTGGCTCAGGATAATGCTCTGAGTCTCCGTTTTAAAGGGTTTGAGATAATCAGAGATACATGTATTTGGGTAGCTGCAACACCTGGATCTGTCGTCATCCACACCTTCTCGGTGTAGATGGTTCTGTGCTCACATCTGAACACATTTTTTCTACTACACTGTACCAGCTTGCATGGTAGGTACTGATATTAACTCTGACATCTTGGAGTGTAGATATTATGCTATCTATCTCCTTTACTGCAGCAACGATATCTTTGGTCTCAGCTTGCAAATTTTATGTCAGGCTTGCAAGTACTTTAGGCATGAGTTCGTTATCACTAAACCACTGATAAAATCTGTAGTTGTGATGGCTAACTGAAGACCCCTAGCATCAGTGAGTGAGTCGGTTGACCATAACCTTGCACCATCATCACAGATTCTTTCCGTGCAAGTTACAGTTGATGGGTGGAGATACGTAAATACTTGTAATGAATCAATTTGCTGAACCCATCTAGTACGACAAAGATCTTTCACGTTAAGTACAGCTGAATCTGGTTGGGTCGTCATTATTGCTTCTTCTAAAGCACGTTGTCGCTTAGGGTGAGCATCAAAGAATTGATACACTCTGCCCACAACACCCATCATATTTCGAACACTGGTTACCTGCACAGAATTCACCACAGCTAAGTTAAGACAGTGTGAGGTGCAGTGAAGATATAGTGCAAGTGGGTACTGTGCTGTAATCAGAGCTGCTGCACCATTAACTGAGCCTGCCATGTTACCTGCTCCATCATAAGCCTGACCTCTGATGTTGGTAGGATCCAAACCATAGGCTACAAGGGAGCTTGTGATTTTGCCAGCCAGATCACAACCAGTGATCCCAGTGTCACACTCAAAGAAACGTACTAGGTCTTCCCTAACATAATCACTTTCAGGATCTACATATCTCAAGACCAGGCTCAGTTGTTCCTTGTTCGCAGCATCAGTTACTTCATCTGCTATTACAGAATACCACTGAGCAAATTTTACTTCAGTGATTATCTGTAGCCTGATCTGGTCCCCAAGGACTTCTATAATCTTATTTTGAATGCCAGGTGATGTGTATGTAGCATTCCGAGCAGCTGTGGCTATGTGATCAGCAAGGATGGTGTCTCCAGCTTGCACTCTAAACTGCAATAGAGCTCTGAAATTCCCATGGGATGGGTTTTCAGAAGTGTAGGTATCCTTTTCTACGTCAGTAGCGTTGTCCCTGTGGCCATGCAGAGCAATGTTGTTTCTGCCACAAAACAGTACCGTTTCAAAGATTGAAGTTAGCTTCAGTCGATTCTTCTTGATTCTCTCATCCATTGCCTCATTCAGAGTGTGACGAATGTCTGGCTGTTTGTACATCATCGTGTTAAGGAACCCCTCAGCTCTAACTACAGCGTCTTTGTGATGACCCATGTTTGCATGATTTCTGAATACCTCCAATGCTTTTTAAAAATTGGTTATAGGATGATTGACGAGAACTCCTGGATCATACCCATGATAGGATATTTTTGGAGCCACTTATGATGAAAGGAACGTCCATTAGAACACTTGGAAAAGTGTAATCAGCATCTGGCTTGAAGTGGTTGACAAGCAAGTGATATTTGCCTTCGTCGCTGATATTTCTAGACCCCTCAAGACTTGCTACATCATCGAATGTGGAGTAGACACTGAAATTGCTTTTCTAATGGAGGACCAATGCTGTCATCGAGGGATTCGAGGCTAGTTGCATGACTTGGACCCTGGTTCGCCTCAACTGCAGAGCCCAACTAGTATAGTATTTTTAAAATGAAATTGTTATAGTCTGAAAAGGTAAAGAGACACCGTATTTTAGTCAATTGTGCATGCCTGTACCTGTGGTTGATGTAACTCATTTAGCTGATCCGATGTTGTTGCTCGATCGCGAGTTTGTGTGAAAAAAGAAAGGATGGATGAACTTGTCCGCTTCGCCAAGGGGGGTTTCTTTTCATTGAAAAAAGTGGACATTAGGTCTCGCCCCATATTTGGCGGTAGAGCGATTAAGTGGGGCCTCATTATAGCACCTGTGGAATGTGGGTTATCTTGTGCAATCCGTTCAAGGAAAGGTAAATACAGTTGAACATATGGATTAGGCATCCTTGGAGGACTACATACATACCAACGTTATGTTGTTTATGTTAACGTACGCCATGATATTGAGCAGTGCTCCATTTGGAGTCATCATCTTCGAAATAACTTTTTCTTTTTTTTGCCTGACAAGTGGTCTATAAAATGATATCAGTGTATACAAGAGTGCTGTCTCTACGTATTCTGGCTATCTCTGTTACTAGACATATTTTCTGTGAGACGTACCAAGGCTCTGAATATGGCAGTTATTTTAACATGGTGGAGCGTGGTCTTGTTGATTCACGGATGAATATTCAGTGCATGTACTATCCGTATCGTAAGCATCCGATGTTGTTAAATGAAATCAATGCTATGAGTATCTTAACAATTTAAGGCTAGTCTTTGCGTTTTCTTTTTCTCGTTCTTATTTCAGGCTTCAGGGCATTGAGAGTTGGACGCACACTCAAATGATGTTCTTGCATAATTCATTTCAGCCTCTGCACTTTGTTTGCCATACAGCCGTAGGTCCTATACAGCTTGTTGAAATGGGCATGTATTGCTTCAGTGCCTTGTTCTCCCATTAGCCCAAATCCAGCGTTGGATGTACTCATCCACTCAATGATGTGTATTTCCAGTATATGCATTTTAATTGTCCAATTTGTTCCAGGGAAAGCACTGTCGAAATAGCTAAAGAATTCTTTTACAGCATTACATGCAATGAAATATGTCAAAAAGAAGGTTTGAAGTACAGTTCACGTACTGAGTGCTGTCTTTTCTTCTTTAGATACCAAATTCTTATTATAGAGTATGTGGCACTGAGAAAAAAGTGCAAATGCCCGCTTGTATTTATCACAAAGGGCATTTGCTTTTCCAATCAGTTGCGGTGAGTACTTTTGTGCTGTACATACAAGCGATGTGCATAGTGCATGTGTGTGTTGAGCCTATGTGAGAAAATATAAAGTTGCATTAAGCCAAAAGTGCTACCTTTTAAAAATACTTACCTGCAATACCTTGTGTACATGATTACCAATAAATGCTCCACCATGGTACTGCTGGCGTTGTACATTGAGAGATTGGAGTACAGCTTCTACCCCCTTCACAAATGGTCCCTCAGACACTGCAAGCGTCTTTTCCAACTTCAGATTCACATACCTGATCTTTTTTTCCTACATCCATTGACATGAGGATAACATGTGTTGCCTAATATCCAGTAACTAACCAATTCTGCTATTTTACTGCTGTAGCTTATGTCTTCCTCTGCTAGACTAGAGAGAAAAGGACTGATTTCTCCCACAATCATTGCAGAGTAGTTGAAGAGATCCTTCAGACTGCTGTGTTCATGATGTAACACTTCCAGTTGCTCCTTGAGTACAGTCAGCTCCCTCAGTGCAGTTACATACTCTTCATAGGATGCAGGTGTTAGCCCTGTATTTGTAGATAACTGCAAGGCGAGCCTTAAATCCAAGAAGTGGCATTCCTCCTCAGTAAGGAGTACAGTTTGTAGAATATGCCATGGATATATGTAGTCCTGGAAGGCAGACCTTTAAAAAGATATGGAAATGAAGTGACTAATCATAACATATGTGAATATTTACCTGGGTCAATGGAATGGCAAACAAGGTTTCTCCCTTGCAGGTATTAAAAATTTTCACCTTCCTTATATCCCTTTCAGATGCTACAAAGCGTTTGTAGTCATCAAAAATTGACTGAAGGGTTTGCTTGGGAAATGGGACTCTCAAACTGCAACTTCTTTCTACATCAAGTGTCACCAAACACCATAAACATGGCTGTTTCCCTATGTTACGGTACATGTTGTGTATTTCCCATATTTGTAAAATTCAGCTTGCTTACCACTTGCACCTGAATGGCCATATAATGCACATAAAAACTCGTAATCCCCTGATAGAAAGACTCTGATATTGTAACCTCTGTGACAGTAGCAATTGGCAATATTGGAGTGAACAATATTTTATACTTCGTATGACTCACTTCCATTGAGACATGCCTAAATTTGTCACTTCATCCTTGTATCTATCAAGGACTATGTGAAAGTTTGCTATGGTGTCCTGTGCCTCAAAGCATGCAAACACACATGTACTGTGGATTGAGTTTGGTGAGTTGGTATTTACAATTTGAAAGTTCATTTTAAATGCACCACCGCCTTTATCACCTCCGAGTTTGACCCATATTTCAGTCTCTGGAATTACTCCATAATGCCACATCAGAGCACCTGAACTGTTTAGAGAAACTGCACTGATCAGGTTACTAAAAATATAATATACATTACCTTTCATTTTCATCTATAAGGTTGGTCACTTTCTGTATGAGGCTTGGGGTATACGCATAGGCAGCTGCTCTTATCTCATCATCACAAGACGGACGTGAGAAGCAGAATGGTGCAACTTCTGCTTCAAAATTCTCTCCCAGGATGTCTTTTGCGATGAGACGTTGCCTCGTTTCACTTTCTATTTGTACACCCGAATGTGACAACCATCTGAGCATAGAAAAGTGGGCTTTATTTTATTTTCACACAAGTGAAAAATTACCTTCTTAATGTCCGAAGTTGGTTCCAAGGCATACATAGTGCTGCTTTCATGGCAAGTCAGGTTTTTGCATCTATATCTAGAGTAATACCTGCATAAACCAGTATCTTCTTTTTTTCATCACTTCCCAAGGCTCTGATTTCCTCCACAAGGACTTGTTCAGGTCTCTCTGGTGACAGAAGGCTCCTCACTGCCTGAAGCTCACTGACTCTTCGCTTAAGAGTTTTCGTGCTACAGTTTTGCTCGCTTTGAGATAAACGAGCCTTTGTCACTCGCACTAAAGTCAGTGGCTGTATAAGATGAGAAATAGGCATTAAATATTACCAACTTCGTTTTTATAACTTACAGTTCCTCCTGTCTTGATTTGTAAAATGTTGTCACTTGTACTTTCAGACAGGATTCTTCTAATCACCTTACAAGCCATTTGCTAATCAAGAACTCCAGACCTTTGGCACTCGTGTGAGTCATAGTCACCTGCTCGTACATCCCTATTGCATGTTTCACACAATATTATCACATCACATTGAAGATGTTGTATTATGTCTGAAGCTGGTTGCACAGAACTTGGTAACAAGTTAACAGCATCCTCACAGCATGGACACCGAGTACTGGCTGATGTTGTAATGGCATCAACAACGCACTTAGCACACACTACAACATTGCAATGCAACTTCAGTGGCTGTGACAACATTCCTTTGCACACAGGACATGTGAGTACGTCTATGACTGAAATGACCTGTGTTGGTGCTAATGCAGGGTCATTGTTACCACCCATGATCTTTTGAGGTGCAATGGTGTTTATATGATGAAGCAGAGCACTTGGTGTGACACCTGGTTGTTGCCCTGGTTTCCGCGGCTCTTTTATGTGCATCCATGAGTGTACATGTATGGTTTCCTGAAATATGTGTATTGTGTACATGTATTAGTGTGTGCATGTGTAATGTGCAATGATTAAACTTATGAGGTCATGTGAATATATTTACCTTGCATGTACTGGGACAGTTTAGGGACCAATTGTATGGCTTTACCATACACTTGTATGGAATCTTCTTCTCAGAAGCTTCTTGAATCCTGGACAAAGCAAGTCTACAAGATTGGAGGGAAAGTCAGCTGTGTCATTGCTGATGTCTATTTCAAAACATGTCCTGAGTTCCACTGAGAAACTAGCACAGCTATATGTTGTCTCTTGATAACCAGCAGAGGTTTTTTTCAACAATCTGTGTCCACAGACCCTGCACAAACGGTGTACTTGGCATCGTGGAATATCCATTGCCGTACGGTACATGTAATCAAAGCACGTGACTTCGATTTATTCATGACTAAACAAACGAAAAGTAACCGTTTTGTTCTCTCACCAGAAAATATGTCTAGACATAAACTAAACACGTATAGAATGTGCAATGATTCCTCTTTACGAAACGGTAAGTTTCATGCCCAACTATCAGGCGTTTTTTCGAGAAAAATTGGTTGCCGTTTGAGTGTCTCATAATATGACCGTGATCTGCGCGGAGTTAGTAGGTAAATAAACAACACGCCTTGACTGTGCGCATATATCTCATCTAGTATAGAAATGAATGTAGAAATGCTTAAAAGATTATCCGTATTTTATTGCAAGCTTTTTGTGATAAAAATAAGCTTAAGAACATAAACCACATTTTAATGAGCTCCTTCATTCGTCTGGACACTAAGAATACCGTAAATGTAATACGGTTCTAATTAGAAAACCTAATGTCCATCTCCGAGTGCAGTTGGATCAATGATTTTAATAATAGGCTAAGTGGCTAGATTGATTAATGCGTACGTGCATGGTGCGGTATGCGGGCGAGATCGCTTAGTTACCCGCTTCATATGCAGGTAACTAAGCGCTTGAATTTCATACTAGAGGGTGTCCGAGCCCCCTGAGGCCCCGCCCCCCCCCCCCCCCCCCCCCCTAAATACGCCACTGATTGGGTGTGCTTCCAGTACGGTTCAGAAAGTTTTGGATGATGAGGCTTTAAGCGAAGTTGAATTACGCGACCCTATTACCAGTACTAAAGGTCAACCATCACGAATATAGGTGAATGCGCGTACGATGGACTGTTTATCACGAGCGAATAGATGTTTTTTATTCAAAGGTGTCGCCATGCTTATCCCATGTGACGTCACGTAGCAACGGAGGCGTGGCATGTATGTAAATTTATAAAATGGTCTACCGCTGCCACTTATGTTTCACACTAAGCCTCGCCTTAACCATCGCTGTAAACGTATTGCGAAAAGTTAGCGTTGTTTGGACACCATTTTCCTACCAGTAACTAAAATTTGGCGTTAGAAATATTTTCGGTGTTGGAGTTATGATACGTTTTACCCCCGAGACCTATCAGGCCTCAGGTATAACCAACGGAGTGGATTTATAACATCAAAATTACACAATTATGTACATGAGGGATGGGGTAATACGTGTATTGAATTTGGCTAGAAACATATATATGAGCGCGGAAATACAACGTTTTCAAAAACACGCTAAAAGCAATCATTAAAAACGGTACCGGGTTCATATAGACCGGATATTTAGCAATGGTTAGGCATTTTGTACTAAGAATGGTTAGGTGCTATGTACCAGTAATGATTTAGGCATTGGGCGTGCATCATCATTTATGGTTTAGACATTGTACATATATACTGTCAGTGCATTTAATAATGCCAGATGTATTTGCTATCAACCATTGTTGTATTTCATCTTAGATTATCTACTTTCCTGATCACTGGTGGCATGCTACCCTCAATCTGGACACAGCAGTATTTATGTCAACGTTCTTTGGTTGAACTACTCAAAGTGCTCCTTGTGAACCTTCAATACTGATCATATTGTATCTGTATT
Source organism: Eunapius fragilis (assembly GCA_963681505.1). Taxonomy (NCBI): domain Eukaryota; kingdom Metazoa; phylum Porifera; class Demospongiae; order Spongillida; family Spongillidae; genus Eunapius; species Eunapius fragilis. The sequence goes on along the minus strand of OY811981.1, from coordinate 3,485,447 downwards.
CAGACAACACATTCCATTCCATTGAACTATTCTTCCTCTGAGCAGCTATGATTTACATGCATTCTAGACTGGTGGTTATAGTTGCATGTGATCACCATGCATGTCTGATATCATTACCATAAAGCTGGGTGAGAGCGAACGATGGAGGGAAGAAGGCGGGATCCATCTCACTGTGGATCGAGAAAATATAAACTCTCCAGCCTACATGGACGTCATAGAACATAAGACCGGTCATAATTTGGCACCAGCTATATACTATTGATCTATACAAGGATACAACTTACAACTCTTTATGTGGTTTTGCTTCACCAGACATATTTACTATCTCCACAAGAAAGAGACCACATGAAGCGTCCTGTTATAGATACAGCCAATTATGGATGCATAAAAAATTTGTATACCTGTGGTGTAAATATATATATATACCCTCGAGCTCTATACCCTGCACTGATACAGAAAATCAGGGTAATGCGTGTAATCATGCAGAGATAATAACATTAATGTATATAGCCCCGAATTCATTAATCCATTTTCTGGCCGCCTATACTAGATGTGCTGATATTTTTACATGACTTGCTGTACTTCATTTGCTGTCACATTCGGTGAATGTACATGAATAAAGTATTGCTTTTCATTGGCGGAGGCAGATGGGGGGGATAGAAGTAATCACTCGATCAGCTATTAAATGTAGATCATTCTGTGTATCTTTCTTTGCTTTTTAATAGTTTTATTTCATTTATTTTTATTTTTCATACACCCCCTCAACACCCTTGGTAACTGGGGAAGATGGACTAGATGGTTGTACTTCTACAGGAAATGGCCAGCTGCTCGTGATAGCAGCGGTAGTGCAGTAGTCTGCTGAACTATCATGCGCTCATACACATACATGTGATACACACACACGTCATACACATCTACACACACTGACACATACACAGCAGCACACATGCACACACTATCATGAATGGTCACACAAGCACACACCACACACCCTCACTTTGAAATACCCTGTGTGACAGACCAATCTAGCCAAGCTCACTTCAGAACTATAGATATCACACCGCACTACACAATTGTCTTCAGATTGCTGCTCATTAAGCTCATTTGGTTGACTAGCTTTATCAAAAAAATTAATTTTAATACTTAAACATGTATTTGACTTAATTAAGATTGTTCACATCTTTTGAAAATGGTACATGTGACAGCAGGACACATACACATGTACATGCACACGTACACATACATACATACACACATGCCAACACATGGAGGGTAGTACTGGCTCAGGCAGTGGGGTGATCTGTTGAGGCAGAAGGTACAAGAGAACATGTATGGGTACTGATCATGATGTGGTCTAACTCACTGGAGCCTCAGCAGGCCTTTTAGTAGGAGCTAACAATGTTCAGTCCAACACAGGTCTGCTAAAGTCTGCAAGATGAAACCATACCACACCTTTTGACTACACCTTTTTGACCACGCCTATTTGAGGTTGCATATTAAGTAACAAACCTCACATTCTTTAAAGCTGTACCTAAAAAACCACACCCCCTAGTAAAGCTAGAACTCATCTTTTTATAATATGGAATCATACAAGTGCATGCACATGCACCTCAGACATCATGAACATAACGGACGAACCTTAGTGGTAGGGTTGATAGGGGTACTGGTAATTAAGGATATGAGTGCTGATGAAAGGGATAAGGAGGCCATGGCAGTACAAGAATGCAACCTGTGAATCCAATCTTATTTGAAGCTGTACATACATGATTCTTGACACAGAGATACAACAATCAGTACGGTAGTACTAGAAGTGCATGGTAGTAGTTGCAACAACACAGTACACCCAAGTTATAACATCTTACTGGGAAATTCAAATATTTTTAAAGAGGAGAGAGGGAGGGGAGAGGGAAGAGGGGAGAGAGGAGAGAGGAGAGAGAGAACAAGTAAAAGTTGAAGCTTGTAGCCATTGATTTAGTTATTGTGATATGTACGTCATTACAAGTGTAGCTAAAACGTGTACTTTTAGTTTCCTAGCATGTTTGGTGTACCTCACGGAATGTACATTGGATATCTCAGCCTGATTCTAAAAGGACTTGTACTACATGTCCCATACCATTCGGTTTGACTAGATCTCCTGGGGGACCAAACGGTAAAACTTTTTTGGCTGCACACCTGGAGTTGTACCCCTGGATGGACATTCAGGGCAATAGAGAAGATAATGTGGCGCCGAAGGCGCCAAGTACGGCACCAAAGGCGCCTCGTTCAAGGCAAGATGGCGTTTATTAAGGAGAGGGGAGTTAGTGAGTTTCAATGAAGAGTGTCAGGAGGGAGGGAGGGACGGGTGCAATTTGAGGGCGGATTAGGAGAGGGGGTGAAAAGTTGAGGGGATAGCAGGCCTTCGGCCCCCCCTACCCTGCCCTAAGCCCTAATTTTTTTCTCTCACACTCACAGTCCTCTGGACTGTTTGCTTTATACATTAATGACTGCAATCATTTCCTCTCTGTAAAACAGCTGTAGTATCCATTGAACTTCCACACCTTGCTAGCTCTATCAAGCCCCCTTTCATGTTGGAATGTCCACACCACTAGAAGACAACCAGCTCCTCAGCATCATGGCTTACTACAAGGCCCCTCACTCATCACATCAGGACACCCCCTCTTCCATATATAGATGTTACACTTCCATGTTGGGCCCCCCCCCCCCCCCCCGCCTCCACTGTAGATTCAACCTCCACAGTACCATTTGGGAGAGGGTGTCTGCTGAAACTGCATGTTTATATAGTTGCAGTCCAATTGCACACCATGTCACCCACAGACTATGAATACAGGTGTTCGTATTAGCTACTATACCCTGTGGGAACAGGGAACTGTCACCAGATTGTCTGAATCTGATTTAGAACTTGCATGAGTAGCATCCATCTCCTGTGACGATAATTGTGTTGCTGAACTGATTTGCACACATGCACCCTGCATGCATATGCATTACTGAACAAAAGATAGTCATAACAACTATAGCACTCAATCAATTCAGTCCATTGCACTATTTCAGCAAATGAATGGTGAGTTCAGAGCATGGTTTGTGTCTCAGTTCCACAACTTTGGAAACCAGTCGTGCATGCTCCTTTTTAATATTTGAGCTGAATTCATATCATGCTACCCAAGCATGTAATTAGCATTACAGAAGTGCCTTGATATGGTATATGTCTATCAGAATGATGGTTTTACAATTTTAAAAACAGAAATCAGAAATCTCCCTTTTTCATAATAGAGGTTGAAAGCGATGTTAATGATACCATGTGGTGCCGATGAATGTGTTGCTAACTTCAATGGGGTGGTTATATCCTGCAGGAGGGGGAAGGGTGTGAGAATGATGAATAACACCACTAATGGTAATAGTCACGTCGTTATTATCTCTTACCTCATGAAGAAAGAATATTCATGAAACAAGAATAAAGCATTCTGTTGCCTTCCAATCCTATTTGCCACCAACTTTGTCATAGAGAATGGTTTTATTTACGTACTGCAGCGAGCTGATGGCCTGGTACAGTGCCAATCGGTAAACGAGTTGCTTGTACAATTTCTTGATAAGGACAAGAATGGCGGCTGTTGTGCATACGATGATAGCGGCACCCCCTGTAGATCCCATGGTAACAAGCAATTCAACATTTTGTTCGGATGAAAGGTTTGCTGACGTTTTATTGCACGGTGTCATACCTCCTCAAGATTGTAATAGCCAGATATACCCGCGGTTAAATACATTTCTATGGGCGGTTGAACGGCGCGCCCGCGGCCATAGAAATGTACTTTGCATACATTGATTTATTCAAAGGTGTTTGAACTTAGTACAGATTCTTTTGTATCATTATATGTACATGCATGGCATGTCTGGTGGATAAATAGTTGATACCACCTAAGCATTTTTATTTCATGTTCCATACATGTACTTAGACGTACAAGAAAATGGGAACATCTGTGCACTGATGTGCATGCATGTGTGATATATATGGATTTCCCTGTAAATCACATATCTATAATCTTAGCATCCAAAGACAGTGCCAATATCGACTGTGCATTATGTGCTCCCACACAAAAGATCAAGAACTTGCTGAAATCTGCCGAGTCTTAGCAGGACATGCATGTCAAGATACCTTAACTTGAGCTCAGTTTATCAAGCTTCATCTGAAGGCCAGTATATGGATATCTGTGGACATTTTTGTGGTGTGTGTGTGTGTGTGTGTGTGGGTGGGTGGGTGGGTGTACTGTGTGTGTGTTTGTGTGTGTGTGTGTGTGTGTACTGTGTGTGTAGGGTATGAACTTCTGAGTACAGTATGCCTCATTACAGACCTTCATTCATTGCTGGTCTTTTACATTGATTGCCTACCATCAGCAGCAACAACTATTTTCTTATTCAGAAGTGCTCTAGCAAGTGGTTTCTGTCAAATGAGATTGGGTAATGCCTGGAGGTACTTCAGCCCTCAGGAAGTTTACAGCTAAAGCATCTGCTGTCATGGGACTCTCCTTTCAGAAGTGTACTCTGAATGCTCATACATGCAATGAAAACACCTGCACTCTTCAGTGAAATGTCTGCAATTGTATATAGTTTATGTCTGTTACGCATATATGTAAATGTAATGCCTTGTATAAATCAACTGATTCTGTTCTGCTCACTAGGGTCCACATATTAATGCACTGTATCAACTTCCTCAATTTTGATTCTTCTGAGTCCTGCATTCATATGGACAGAGGTATCTTCGAATCTCAGACTATCAGTTCAATCGAGGGAGAGAGGTGTATACTGTTCTCTTTATATGATCTACCTTTACACAGTTACCATGTATGGACAATTGTATAAGTAAAAAGGATAGATGGTGGCAAAGCCACCACCCCTCCCCCCCATGGTCAGATTGTGCGATGTGATTATTATGCAAAATGTTTGTAGGTAGTACATATAGCATGCAGCCTCCAGTTGTTGAGAGCACAACAGGGTTGAATGATGCCTGCTCAATCTCGATTTATCTGTGCACAGTGCCATTTTGAAGCACTCTGGAAGAATTTCTGTTGGTGGATCTGACTGAGAAAGTGGATGTGTGTTAGTTAGGCAATGCCAATCACAACTCTAAATATTACATATCACTTTGAAAGCACACCTAAAAATAAAAAGGGGGAGGGAAGTGGGAGGGGAGGGGGGGCATCTGGTAAAGGTGAACCATCAGGCAATAACCAAATACGTCAATACAGTACCCCTTTTTTCTACTTACGTGACTGTCAGCAGCGTCAGATTAAAACAACCTATCCATCCTGGATGAGCAGAAGTATTCCATTGCTTGAGTTTAAGTCAGTCAGCCATAGAAATTGCCTTGCAAAGCATTGGCATGTATGTGTCCAACTGCTTATCATAGCCGGATTATTTGATGATTTCTTCATACCATTATTTCTTTCAAGCACGCTGGCAGCATAATATGAACAACATACTTAAGAGGGTGTGGCCACAGGCCAAAGGTGAGCCATATCAAATACTCCAGAGCACACTTGCATAAACATAGTCACACACACACACACACACACACACACACACACACACACACACACACACACACAGTACCATCCCTTTATAATACAAATGCAAATCTGTACATACACACAACCACTCATTCCTTGTCATGCTTGTCTGTTTATGCGAACAAACTGCAACGCTGTGTGTAAATGTGCATAGCAGTTATTAGTGCGTGCCTACGCCTACAAACAAAAATGCTGCCATTTGATCATGAGCAATAGCTGGCCATGTAACTCGAACAAGGTATCAGTAATGCATCTGCAATATCACACTTGCACACATGTAATTTGTCATGCCTTGATTCAATACATTTTATGACCATGCCACAATTGTTTCACAACCCTCTATTGACTAACACTCCTTCCCAATGGATCCACTGATATGGTGTGAGGACTCTATTCCAAGTCCAGCACACCCCTCTCCAGCGGTTGCTAATTATTCATCTTCCACATAGATGATTAGCAATAATAATAATCTATGGTGAAACGACCACCACGATACTGCCATAGATATTAGACCAGTCTAATATCTATGATACTGCCAACGCGTTTGTAGAGGTAATTGAACGCGTAGGGTAGCACAGAGAAGCATAGCGACTTTCCACTCCCCGTCGGCAAGCTAATAAAAACATCACGCCCTTCCATTAAGCCTTTATTACCTCTGTTCTGGTCTGGACGAATCGTCGCATAACCCAGCTGTTGAGAAGCCTGAATTATCGCATTGTCGAGCTCCAGGTTTGTAATAAATTACTATTTGGCCAGGTGCCAAATAATTGATTTTAATTAACTACAATTTGCAATTTGCAGAAATCCCTAGATTATTACATTTTGTAGTGATTTATTATTGGCAAAAATATCATAAACACATTTGAAGCCCAACCCCTTACGGCCTGTGCTGGGCATACTCTTAGGCGCGGTTTGCATTCCAACACCGCAAAGAGTGTGTATAGCAGGCTGAACTGCTGCAGCTAGCCTCACTGTTGGTGAATGTCGCGGTAGGAAATGGTCACCTGGGCCAGGGTAATTGGTTCATGGTTTGAGGGGCTATCTAGAGAATCACTTAGCTAAATGACAAACTTGCTATTTTTGAAAGTTAATGCCCTCCATTCCCTTCTTTCATAGTGCATGTGGCAAATATTCCTGCTATGGGGCAAGCGCGTATTCTTTTGTGCAGCACACAATATGCATTTTTCTCTGAACATACTCAGTAGCAAATGGCTCATGATACAGTCTGTTCCAATCCTGCATGAGCTTGATATCTTCACTCCCTGCAGACCACTGTGTAAGGATCAGGTAATTGTTTCATATAGCCTGGTTAAGTTGTGCTCTGGTTAGCATCAATCAACTCAAAACACATAAGCTGCGCATGCCTGTTAAGAAAGCATTTGAGACAAGTCATTAAATGGTACTACTTACCGTGCTATAAAATCGCTTGGATTTATCTACATGACTGTAACTGCACTCAGACAACATTAACATGAGTGGAAGAAAAAAAAAAAAATCTCATTCCCATGCGGGGAATCTAACCCCGGCCACAGCCGTGAGAGGGCTGAATCCTAACCACTAGACCACATGGGATCACTTGTTGTGAAAGAAAACTGTAAACCCTGATGTATTCTGATAGACGCTTTTAATTAAGCTTGTGCACACATCCTCATGCTCAAGAAGGTACAGCTAGAGCAGCATAACACATCGGATGAAGAGTGCAAATGACAAGAAGTGCGTGAAATTAAAGCTATGCTATAATGTGCATTTTGATCTCACTGGCCTGTCTACTAGTGTAATATTGTACATGTGTGTGTGTGTGTGTGTGTGTGTGTGTGTGTGTGTGTACTGTGTGCGTGGTGTGTGTGTGTGTGTGTGTGTGTGTGTGTGTGTGTGTGTTGGTATGTGTGGCGTTTTGTATGGTGTGTGTGTTCAAATGTCATCTCCTGCATGGTTATCTCACATACTCACAGGCACAAGGCACACACACGTGCGCATGCATGTATAAATAGCTACTCATTTTTGATCAACACTTCGTGTTATTAACATTGCAAAATGACTTACATTCTAGAAATGACTGTAGAAATTTCTCTAAATCTGATCACAATGACACAATATACCTGTACATGTGTTGCTGCAGAAACAGTTTAATACACGTGGAGGAGGGGGGAGAATGGAAAGAATGCTATTAACTTGAAAATGTGATAGAAGTTACTGTTCTTTTCTGGTGTAGCTACATCATTATGCCAGAGATAATATATACTGATTATGCCGTGACATGGCGGAATAGAAATCACCCACTGCTGCAAATCAGATTGTCGTGAAAGTTTTTTTTTTTTAAAGAAAGACCAATGATCAGAATTTATTGTATTAATGATTGGTTGGTACGGTGCGAAAAAAAATTGTAAAGTACCTACCTTATGAGAGCGTGTCCTGTTGTACATACACCTAGATGTCACATGTAACCAGTATAATTACATAACTATCAATGTGCTACAGTTGCGAGTTAAGTGAGCGTAACAAACTTTGTGAATTATATCAGTTGGAGAAGCCCCGCTGATGTCATAATAGATCGATTGGGTGGAGGAGTTCCCCCTGCATGTTAAATGGAAAGAATTTGTTCCAGCGAAGCCACTCTTGGAAATGCCCGCTACGAGCGCGGTGGGCATGCCAGACCAGTCCACAAAAATGAAGATCGGTGCTTCTCTACACACGAAGGAAAGTTTGCCGCGTTTGCCGTGTTCGATGGACATGATGGGCCTATAGCAGTCGACTGTGCACACCGCGAGTTCCTTAGGCTAATAGTCGTGCTGAATGGGTGTACCAAAGATGGAATCAACGCGGCGTTGAGCCAGTGCTTCGCTTCCGTCGAGAGCACATTTTTTAGGAGCATACAGGCACACATCAGCGAGAACGACAGTCTGCAAGCACGTATACCACGTGTACGTAAGCTCGCAAAGCCGGTTAAGCGCTAATTGGTGGTGTGCCCATTGCTAACGAGGGTTTGCTGTTGTGTCCTCCAGGGTATGAAGTCCTACGAGGCATACCAGCGGTTTCCTGATGCAGTGGCCAGACTTGAGAAGCTGGAGCCCCTATTATCAGGAGGTTGTACTGCTGTAGTGGCTGGGATCTGTGGGAACAGCCTCTGTGTGGGCAATGTTGGAAACTCTAGAGCTGTGGTTGTCTACCGGGGGCCCAATGGAACATTGGAGACACTACAGCTGAGCACTGACCATGATGTCAAGAATGAAGATGAACTAAAGCGGTTGGAGAGGCTAGGACTGGACCAAGAGGTACTGAAGAGATCTGGACGTCTTGGTCCACATGAGAACACCCGATCCATTGGAGACTACAACATCAAGGGAAGGTACAAGAGTGTGGACATCTTGAGGTGAGGGTGTGTGGCTAACGAGGGATGCAGGGGTTGTGTGTTCAAGGGTAAGTACACAAAACAGTACCATATGTGAAGTTAAGTTTACTCAGATATGTACATATGTGGATGTGGGAGGGCACAGGAATGCTGGCATTTTGATAAGAGATACAAATTGAGCGGACACATTTTATCATGGTGCGTGTGTTTGAACATGCAAATCCTTAGTTGTGGGTGTTGTTAGGGTAAGGGTATGAGGTGGGGTGATGTCTGCTTGAGGGGGGTGGTAAGCTAAGGTATAGTGGGAGGAGGTAAGGGAGTTTTAGGAGGAGGTGAGGGAGTAGTGGGAGTAGTGGAGGAGGTGAGGGAGTAGTGGGAGTAGTGGAGGAGGTGAGGGAGTTGTGGGAGGTGAGGGAGTAGTGGGAGGAGGTGAGGGAGTTGTGGGAGGTGAGGGAGTAGTGGGAGGTGAGGGAGTTGTGGGAGGAGGTGAAGGAGTAGTGGGAGGATGTGAGGGAGTGGTGGGAGAAGGTGAGGGAGTAGTGGGAGGAGGTGAGGGAGTAGTGGGAGGAGGTGAGGGAGTAGTGGGAGGAGGTGAGGGAGTAGTGGGAGGAGGTGAGGGAGTAGTGGGAGGAGGTGAGGGAGTAGTGGGAGGAGGTGAGGGAGTAGTGGGAGGAGGTGAGGGAGTAGTGGGAGGAGGTGAGGGAGTAGTGGGAGGAGGTGAGGGAGTAGTGGGAGGAGGTGAGGGAGTAGTGGGAGGGGTGAGGGAGTAGTGGGATGGGTGAGGGAGTAGTGGGAGGAGGTGAGGGAGTAGTGGGAGGGGTGAGGGAGTAGTGGGAGGAGGTGAGGGAGTAGTGGGAGGAGGTGAGGGAGTAGTGGGAGGGGTGAGGGAGTAGTGGGAGGAGGTGAGGGAGTAGTGGAAGGAGGTGAGGGAGTAGTGGGAGGAGGTGACAGATTAATAACATAGAGCGTTGTACTCTAGCAAAATTGGTATTTGTGGTGATTAAAACCCTTCCTAATAATTTTTCAAAAAAGTGATTTTGACAAATGGGCGAAAAAAGTAATCGATTTTCATGGACCCGGAGTTAATCAACTAGCTACAGGCAGAGAATCTCTCCTTGAGAAGCCAGCATAACATTGTACTTTTATTTTATCTTTATGCACATAAAGAATCTATTATGTATGTGTCATGCACTTATATGGTTGGTTATGTTTATGTATTTTGAAGCTTGCCCTTGTTGTGTAAAATTCTTCAGAACCATGAACAATAGCTATTTGATCTGTACTTTAAATTATGGCATGTTTAAACGTTACTTGATCTCCAGCCATTGCTCAGGTCCACCTGGAACTGCTGAGCCTTATGTCACTACAGTGGATATAGAAGACTCCTTCCTTTACCTCATGCTTATGAGTGTTGGAGTGTACAAGAGCATTGAGGCAGCTGAAGTGGAGGGTGCCCAGACCATTGGTGCCAACCTGGTTCTGGCTAACATGGTACACGGATGTGCCCAAACACCAGGTGTGGAGTTCAGCTCCATAGCACAGACCACACTGGACCAGGTGGCCCACCTCCATGAGGAAGCCTTCCAGAGGAGTGCTAAAGAAGACGTTAGATCACCAAAGGCAGTGGCCTGTCGCAAGAGGGATGACATGACCTTAGTGGTGTACACATTTGCTCATGGCCAACCCCCAAAGGTGTGCCCACACACACATATTATCTGTGGTCTGTGTCATTTATTGATGTTGATGTCTACATTATATCCACACACATGTATATACATCCACATTTCAATTGCATCACAGCGTGTGCTTGTTGAAATGCTTAGGGGTTTGGCTTCCTATCAATTTGGAGTATATGTAACATTGTATTTGAAAGCCCAATGAATAGACATTTTTTTCTTTAGATACATGTAATTGCAATTATAAACAGTTTTGTCGTTGCATTGAACTATCTATATATACCCTTACTGTGTACCCTTCTGCAGCACTGCAATTGACACATGTTCATATATATGTATGGGGTGTCTACAGACATTATCATATCATATGAGGTAGTTATTCTAAAGGATAATGATATATGATATATATGATATATGATATATATATAGGACAGTTTGTGATAAAGTGTCGTTTCGTTATATATATATTATTATTGAATTTCTATGTTTATATTTAAAATTAGAATTTTGTTCCATCTCTTTAAAAGACTTAACATATAGGGTGTTACCTCTAGAGGTTCAAAAGTTAAACATCCTTCTGCACGAGAATTCAAATCACTTCAAAATCAGTATATGCATAGCTAAGGGACCTGTTGCTATTGATTTGTCCTGTTTGTTAATTTGTACTCTGCACATTGCAAAAATAATTTGGCTCTGCAAAGTTTGTGCACATTTTGCTGCTTGATTTGCACTAATGATTTATGCATGCGCCCTCCCATACATTTGATGGAACATGACTTGCCTAAATCATTGTCGGGAATCAAGCAGGAAAATGTAAATGCGCATACACTTTGCAAAGCTATGTCTTCACAACGGATAGAGTAAAAAGTAAAGAACAGGACAAATCAATTGGAGAGGACTCTTCCATTAACATTTTTAAACGATTTGAAGCCTGCTGCAGAGAATATTTACGTTTTGTATGTACTGTATGGATAGGACCTAAGGGACAGAAATAAAATGTGCCATAGAGAAATAGTGAGGAAGGATGTGATACCAAATATTACGTTGGTACCTTTTGTTGTTTGGAAGTTATTGATACAAACAGAGAGCTTCTTATTATATACATTTTTGCGTGAACTGTCACATTAATTACATTGTATATGCATAGTTCACAACAAAATTGTATCTTGTTTTAAAATGCTCTCTTTACACGCATGGATGCTACCCCTAAACTTAGTGGTGCAAAGTTTAATTTATTAGGCGTGCGAAATATACAGAATTACTTGTATAAGATAGCTATGCAAAGCATATGCACACTTCCCTGCTAGATTCATTCAATAGGCATGCACCTTTTGCATACATTGAATGGGGTGTGGTTTTGACTGCAAATGTGTAATTGCTTAGCCCATCTGTATCTTCATAACAGGTTAAGTAAAATTAATGAACAGGACTAACCAATGTGACAACTCTACACATGTACCGGTTTTGTAAACTCCCTGCCGAAATACTTATTTAAGTAAACTTGGTATGAATTTGTTAAGATACAGTACTTGTTTTACTGCTATGCATGTATTAATTTTAATATTTTACTAGATCTGTGGTGCATTTGGACATGTTTGATAAGCAGACGCATAAACCATATATAGGGTATTCCCAGGAAAGTAAGCAGGAGCGAAGAAGACAACGTAAGGGTGGAGGATGAAGTGAGAAAGAGCATGGATGCCTTATTGAAAGAGAAAGATGAAGAGATGAGAAGGATGGCGATATTACTAGAAGAGAATAAAAGAGAGAATAATGAAGAAGTACGAAGGATCACTGATGCAAAGGATGAAGAGATGAGAAGGATGGCGGAAGAGAAGGAGGAGGAGATGAGAATGATGGCAGATACATTGAGAGAGAAGGATGAAGTGATTAGAAGGATGGTAGATACACTGAAAGAGAAGGATGAAGAAATGAGAAGGATAGCAGATACATTGAAAGAGGATGAAGGGATGAAAAGGATGGTGAAAGACAAGGAGGAGGAGATTAAAAGTATGGCAGATACAGTGAAAGAGGATGAGGAGATGAAAAGTATGGTAGATACATTGAAAGAGAAGGATGAAGAGATGAAAAGGATGGTAGATAGATTGAAAGAGAGGGATGAAGAGATGAGGAGGATGGCAGATAGATTGAAAGAGAGGGATGAAGAGATGAGGAGTATGGTGAAAGAGAAGGAGGAGGAGATGAAAAGTATGGCAGATACATTGAAACAGATGGATGAAAGGATGAGAAGGATGGTAGATACATTGAAAGAGAAGGATGAAGAGATGAGGATGGCGAAAGTGAAGGATGAAGAGATGAAAAGGATGGCAGATACATTGAAAGAGAAGGATGAAGAGATTAGAAGGATGGTAGATACATTGAAAGAGAAGGATGAAGAGATGAGAAGTATGGCAGATACATTGAAAGAGAAGTATGAAGAGATGAAAAGGATGGCAGATACATTGAAAGAGAAGGATGAAGAGATGAAAAGGATGGTAGATACATTGAAAGAGAGGGATGAAGAGATGAGGAGGATGGCAGATACATTGAAAGAGAAGGATGAAGAGATGAGGATGGCGAAAGAGAAGGGTGAAGATTTGAAAGGGATGGCAGATAAATTGAAAGAGAAGGATGAAGAGATTAAAAGGATGGCAGATACAGTGAAAGAGAAGGATGAAGAGATGCGGAGGATAGCGAAAGAGACTGATGAAGAGATGAGAAAGAGGATGATGTAAGTTACGCAGTGTAAGAAGTTTGAATGTGTTACATTTAAATTTCATATACCGTAAAGTACCGCTTATGAGCCCCTCCCCCTCCCCCCCCCCCCAACAAATATGGTTCATGTTTTAACGTACTCTGCAACTACATACCCGCAGATGTCTTGTGGATGAATTTGTTCCATATGTTAGGACATAAAATGATACCCATATATGACAATGACAAAGGATATACGGAAACGGTCGTGATTATGAAGTTACGGGCATTAAAATATGACTCATTTTTTTTCGTTGGGGGTGGTAGTGGGGGGGGGGGGGAGGGGGGGGGCTTATATAAGTGATACTTTACGTTACATATATATCCATCATGTCAAGCTCTGTTCACATTGTCAGTGTTCTCCATAGTACAATTTACTTATTTGGCATTTGAATTTAAGTGTGAAAACGAATCACAGCTCATACTATTCAAAATAAGTGGCTGTAGAATGCAGTGTACAATTTAGTGTTAGACTGATTAGCAAGGGAATACGATGATGAATGAGATGGGTGTGGTAGTGTATTGGCAGTTGAATGTGCAAGATGGCATTAGTACAGGTTTTAACCATTAATAAAAGTCCACTACAACTTCTTTCTTATGCATTGTAAATTGATAGGTTCACCATGGAGGAGTTGTAATGGCTGACATTTCTAATTAGCGCATACATTTTAAAAATTCATAGTATCATGCTGGTTCTTGGAGAATCAATCAGTAATACAGTATGATTGGATGCTTATTGTCTGAGCATTGCTTGCCGGGAGCAAGTGCAACTAATATAGCAGTTTACACAAAGTATTACATTGTGAGCACAATATGTAATCCATCTTGCATGCACCAGCGAAAACTAAGGAACTTGAAAGTGGTCTTGGTGTCATTAATAGTTGTTGTAGGGAAGGAGGATCAAATGAAGGTGGTTGCAGAAAAAAAAGAAGAATGGAAATAGGCGAAAAGGAAGAGGAGTGGAGCAGCAAGCATTATGAGAAATCCTAGCACATTAGCCTGGATTTTGCTGTCGCTGTGCGTCTTGTGATTGCCATAACAGGCTTTGAATGGATGAGCATGCACTGTTATTCTAAGTTGTCGTTGCAGATGTGTGAGAATGGATGTGATACTTTCTGTAGAGGAAAAGGAAATAATTTTGTTCACTGAACTGCAAGTGCACAGGGGAACCAATATGTGTGCATGTATATACACATACGCACTTGAATGGATTTGCAACCTCACAAAATGTTATAAGAGATTAAAATGAAGATTGTATACGGGTTCTTTATATAATTTTATTAAAATTCTAAATCACTGTGTGTAAGTGTTTAATTGAGTAGAACATTCTGGCATTATTAAACAGTACACTAAAATATATTTTTATGGTTGATACAGCTATAGTGATGACATGCAAGGACAAATAGCTTTATTGACAGAGGTGAGGTATTATGCTGCATTGAGGTATGTTGTGTCTAAAGCTGTTCTGATCTAGGAGGTGAAGAAGTTGAAGGAAAATGTGAAAGAAGACCAAGAAAAGTATTCGTTACTTTTGGATGCTAAGAGAGCAAGTGAGCAATTTCTGGGAAATAAAGATGAGGAAATGAGACAAATGGAAGAGTTGTTAAACGAAAAGAATCGTGAAAAAGATGTGCTATTGAAAGAGAAAGATGAAGCTCAGAGAAGAGTGGAAGAGTTATTGGAAAAGGACACAGAGAAGAGGAGGATGGATGTAACAACTGGTGAGGTCAATTGTACCTAACTACATGCATGTTTCTGGTCCTGTTGTAACACACGTTATTACACTCCACAGCTACAAGACACCAACTGTGCTCAAATGATATAGATGTATTGTTCTCACTGGTGGAGCCTGCAAGTGTGCATTGGAAGACAGTTGGTGAACATTTAGGCTTGCAGTGTTCCACTGAAATGGACTCCGAATGTTTCAAGATTCTGTTAAAGAGGTGGCTGCTGACTTCTTCCCAACGGCATCCACAATTTAGACCGCCTTACACTGAGGACCTTATTGATGTCCTGACAGTGGTTGGCATGAAAGAGGTAGCGAGTAAGTTGGGGGAAAACCCAACTTCTTCCCGACGGCGTCCACCTTACACTGAGGACCTTATGGATGTCCTGACAGTGGTTGGCATGAAAGAGACAGATATTTAATAACGTTATAGTTAATAATTTTAGTAGCAGACCACTTTATTCAGGAAAAATGGAATATTACACGATTTCATAGAAAACCTCAAACATATATGGGACAGTCTCCGAAAAAATGGCCCTTCGCTATATATTTTAAAAGGTATAAAAATGACTCGCGTTTGAAACGCTATAACTTCGGAACCGTAAATGCTATTGACTTCCTATTTTCAACACATCATAATACACCATTTCTATAAGATTTTGGGGTCTTGCATTAGCTTCGTGCCAGTGTTGCAACGTCCGATACCCCTTGGGTTTCAAACTGGCCATATCTTTCGGCAGGACATCTCATTTAACTTCAAATTCGGTTTATATGCAGAGGGGTCCTGTGCCTATCGATTTATCCTGTTCGTTAATTTTTACTTGATCCGTTACGGAGATTCAACTGTGCAAAGTAATTGCACATTTCTCGTTCATTTCGCACCATTAACCTATTACAACCTGGTTCCCGCTACTCCAAGCACATGAATATACAATAATCTCCCGTGATTATATTTCTGACAAGCTTTTAAACCAAACGTAGGTCTACTAAAGTCCCTCTTACAGAGTGGTGGATCTACAAGTAATATCACAACAGATAAATAGCTCAGATTCCTAGATGGGGCCCATGTATAATGCTATACACACCCACATACACACACATGCACATACACCTAGAAGGCCCATGTACACACACAGTCACACACACCACACACGCACACACACAAACCAGTGCTATTTAGAATTTATTAGTGGTTTTGGTGGGTATGACTGTCAGTTTGCTATGACCAGATGCAAAGCCACCCATGGAATGTTGATTTACATGAGATGGTGGTAAAAAGATAGGCTGATGCCTTTGTATTTAGGACTCTGCAATTAATGAGACATATGGTCACATACCCACCTGAGGATCAGAGCACTTGGTGTCATTTTATGTATGTTTTTGGATCTGGGGCAGTGCCGCTTCCGAACATGTTACAGGTGACTTCCATAGGCTTTTGCATTTGGTCATATCACTAGAACCACTAATCCTAAGTAGCATTGGAATTTCCGTGTGTGTGTGTGTGTGCATGTGTGTGTATGTGCATGTGTGTGTGTGTGTGTGTGTGTGTGTGTGTGTGTGTGTGTGTGTGTGTGTGTGTAGCATTGGAACCTTTCTTTCTTGGAGGATGTGCAATTTATTTTTATGATGTGTTGACAAGCTACTTCTAGATCTGCTCACCTAGAGATGGAAGCCGTGCATACAAGTAATAAAGACATTCTCTATGAGAAAGTTGATGGCATATACCATGTAGGATAGAATGGTATGTACTACCAGTACCGATACACATGCAATGGATGGAATGGAAAATAGGGGGGAAGGAGATCCCAATGTAGAAGTGTGACATCTATGGAAGAGGGGGTGCCTTGAGTGAGGGGCACCTGCTGTGAAGTGGGTGGGGAATCCCTACTGGTGGAGATGAAGCCCTGATGTGGTAGCATGCATCCATTGGTGGCCTTGTAGTGGCATGGGTGTCCCAACATAAAGGGGCTAGAGAGTCCACTGGTGGAGGTCCGGATACAGCTTGCTAAGCTTTTTCAAGACCACCATGTGTGTGTGTGTGTGTGTGTGTGTGTGTGTGTGTGTGTGTGTGTGTGTGTGTGTGTGTGTGTGTGTGTGTGTGTGTGTGTGTGTGTGTGTGTGTGTGTGTGTGTGCGTGTGTGCTTGTAGCATTGGTACCTTTCTTTCTTGAAGGATTTTATTTTTTGTAAATACGTGTACATGTAGGCAACCTACTTGTAGACAGATGGAAGCCTTGCATATAGTGGCAGTGAATATTATTGCTGGCCTATCTCAAAGATTTGGAAAGACTGGGCCACTGTAGAGTTTATACAGAGAGCATTCACTGACATGGCTTCTATTTACCACGCACTGAGTTGGTATAACAGAGATGAAGCTTCAGGACTAGTATATATACAAGAGCACCACCAGCATGTAATAATTATATGCACACTGTAGTATAACTTAGTAAGCACTGCCAATAAGAAAGAGAACCATTGACGGGGACATGAGATTTGAGCCCTCCCCCCCCCCCCCCCCCCCCCCATCATTCCAACTCTTTCATGACCACTATCAGCTGAAATAGAGGAGTCCTTAAAACCCTCCCAATGGAGCACACTCTGAATTTGAGTATAGTGAATAGTATATGGGACATGTATAGTGGAGCCTCACAGGGGGCCTCTGACAAATGTATTGTGGCATTTGCCCCCACGACCCCCGTGCTTCCTACCCCACTGACACCAGTCCAATACATGCAAGACACAGTCCAGTTATATGCATGCATGAAAAGCACATCAGTGCCATGGAGTCCTTTGGACATGACCATCTAGAGGAGACAATGATAAATGAGCATACATTGGAGGGCATGAGTCTGAAAAGACATACTACCATTTTTGTGCTGATACAATTATGACCACTAAAGAAATAGAAGGTAATGGTATATTTACACATGTAGGACCAAACATAAAGAGAATGAATCTGAATATAAAAATAGTTGAGAAAGAGGTTGTATATTAGGCCAGTGAAAGCACTATAAGAATGGTTAGGTGCTATGTACCAGTAATGATTTAGGCATTGGGCGTGCATCATCATTTATAGTATAGACATTGTACATATATCTACTTTCCTGATCACTGGTGGCATGCTACCCTCAATCTGGACACAGCAGTATTTATGTCAACGTTCTTTGGTTGAACTACTCAAAGTGCTCCTTGTGAACCTTCAATACTGATCATATTTATCTGTATTCAGACAACACATTCCATTCCATAGAACTATTCTAATATGCCCTCTGAGCAGCTATGATTAACATGCATTCTAGACTGGTAGTTATAGTTGCACGTGATCACCATGCATGTCTGATATCATTACCATAAAGCTGGGCGAGAGCGAACGACAGAGGGAAGAAGGCGAGAAGAAGGCACGATCCATCTCACTGTGGATAAGAAAACAGAAACTCTCAAGCCTGCATGGACGTCATAGAACATCATAATTTGGCACCAGCTATACACTATTGATCTATACAAGGATACAACTTACAACTCTTTATGTGGTTTTGCTTCACCAGACATATTTACTATCTCCACAAGAGAGACCACATGAAGCGTCCTGTTATAGATACAGCCAATTATGGATGCATTAAAAATTTGTATACAATGGCCCCATCTCCTCTAGCTCCTTTTTTTCCCTGCCTTCAAATAGGTTGAACCCCTATCCTTACAGTGCTAGGGTGGCGAAGATGTTCTGTGGTGTAAATATATATATATACCCTCGAGCTCTATACCCTGCACTGATGCAGAAAATCAGGGTAATGCGTGTAATCATGCAGAGATAATAACATTAATGTATATAGCCCCGAATTCATTAATCCATTTTCTGGCCGCCTATACTAGATGTGCTGATATTTTTACACGACTTGCTGTACTTCATTTGCTGTCACATTCGGTGAATGTACATGAATAAAGTATTGCTTTTCATTGGCGGAGGCAGATGGGGGGGATAGAAGTAATCACTCGATCGGCTATTAAATGTAGATCATTCTGTGTATCTTTCTTTGCTTTTTAATAGTTTTATTTCATTTATTTTTATTTTTCATACACCCCCTCAATACCCTTGGTAACTGGGGAAGATGGACTAGATGGTTGTACTTCTACAGGAAATGGCCAGCTGCTCGTGATAGCAGCGGTAGTGCAGTGGTCTGCTGAACTATCATGCGCTCATACACATACATGTGATACACACACACACGTCATACACATCTACACACACTGACACATACACAGCAGCACACATGCACACACTATCATGAATGGTCACACAAACACACACCACATACTCTCACTTTGTAATACCCTGTGTGACAGACCAATATAGCCAAGCTCACTTCAGAACTATAGATATCACACCGCACTACACAATTGTCTTCATATTGCTGCTCATCAAGCTCATTTGGTTGACTAACTTTATCAAAAAATTAATTTTAATACTTAAACATGTACTTGACTTAATTAAGATTGTTCACATCTTTTGAAAATGTTACATGTGACAGCAGGACACATGTACATGTACATGCACACGTACACACACATACATACACACATGCCAACACATTGAGGGTAGTACTGGCTCAGGCAGTGGGGAGATCTGTTGAGGCAGAAGGTACAAGAGAACATGTATGGGTACTGATCATAATGTGGTCTAACTCACTGGAGCCTCAGCAGGCCTTTTAGTAGGAGCTAACAATGTTCAGTCCAACACAGGTCTGCTAAAGTCTGCAAGATGAAACCATACCACACTTTTTGACTACACCTTTTTGACCACGCCTATTTGAGGTTGTATATTAAGTAAAAAACCACACATTCTTTAAAGTTGTACCTAAAAAACCACACCCCCTAAGTAAAGCTAGAACTCATCTTTTTATAATATGGAATCATACAAGTGCATGCACATGCACCTCAGACATCATGAACATAACGGACGAACCTTAGTGATAGGGTTGATAGGGGTACTGGTAGTTAAGGATATGAGTGCTGATGAAAGGGATAAGGAGGCCATGGCAGTACAAGAATGCAACCTGTGAATCCAACCTTATTTGAAGCTGTACATTTATGATTCTTGACACAGAGTTGAAGCTTGTAGCCATTGATTTAGTTATTATGATATGTACGTCATTACAAGTGTAGCTAAAACGTGTACTTTTAGTTTCCTAGCATGTTTGGTGTACCTCACGGTATGTACATTGCATTGGATATCTCAGCCTGATTCTAAAAGGACTTGTACTACATGTCCCATACCATTCGGTTTGACTAGATCTCCTGGGGGACCAAACGGTAAAACTTTTTTGGCTGCACACCTGGAGTTGTACCCCTGGATGGACATTCAGGGCAATAGAGAAGATAATGTGGCGCCGAAGGCGCCAAGTACGGCACCAAAGGCGCCTCGTTCAAGGCAAGATGGCGTTTATTAAGGAGAGGGGAGTTAGTGAGTTTCAATGAAGAGTGTCAGGAGGGAGGGACGGGTGCAATTTGAGGGCGGATTAGAAGAGGGGGTGAAAGGTTGAGGGGCGTAGCAGGCCTTCGGCCCCCCCCTACCCTGCCCTAAGCCCTAATTTTTTTCTCTCACACTCACAGTCCTCCGGACTGTTTGTTTTAGACATTAATGACTGCAATCATTTCCTCTCTGTAAAAAAGCTGTAGTATCCATTGGACTTCCACACCTTGCTAGCTCTATCAAGCCCCCTTTCATGTTGGAATGTCCACACCATTAGAAGACAACGAGCTCCTCAGCATCATGGCTTACTACAAGGCCCCTCACTCATCACATCAGGACACCCCCTCTTCCATATATAGATGTTACACTTCCATGTTGGCCCCCCCCCCCCCCCCCCCCCCCGCCTCCACTGTACATTCAACCTCCACAGTACCATTAGGGAGAGGGTGTCTGCATGTATATATAGTTGCAGTCCTATTGCACACCATGTCACCCACAGACTATGAATACAGGTATTCGTATTAGCTACTGTACCCATCCGTTAGTTTATATGGAAGTCCAATTATATGGAAAATATAAGGCAGATAAGGCACAGGTTAGGTGTGCACATGAGAGGATGGGGATCCAAAGCTAGGGGTGGTTTTCCAACACTAGACTTACTTGTGAGTGACCCCCCAATGAAATTATTGAAACTGTTCACAACTACATACCCTGTGGGAACAGGGAACTGTCACCAGATTGTCTGAATCTGCTTTAGAACTTGCATGAGTAGCATCCATCTCCTGTGACGATAATTGTGTTGCTGAACTGATTTGCACACATGCACCCTGCATGCACATGCATTACAGAACAAATAATAATCATAACAACTATAGCACTCAATCAATTCGGTCCATTGCACTATTTCAGCAAATGAATGGTGAGTTCAGAGCAATGTACGTGTCTCAGTTCCACAACTTTGGAAACCAGTCGTGCATGCTCCTTTTTAAAATTTGAGCTGGATGCATATCGTGCTACCCAAGCATGTAATTAGCATTACAGAAGTGCCTTGATATGGTATATGTCTATCAGAATGATGGTTTTACAATTTTTAAAACAGGAATCAGAAATCTCCCTTTTCATAATAGAGGTTGAAGGCAATGTTAATGATACCATGTGGTGCCGATGAATGTGTGGCTAACTTCAATGGGGTGGTTATATCTTGCAGGAGGGGGGAGGGTGTGAGAATGATGAACAGGATAACATCACTAATAGTAAATAGTCACGTCGTTATCATCTCTCACCTCATGAAGAAAGAATATTCATGAAACAAGAATAAAGCATTCTATTGCCTTCCAATCCTATTTGCCACCAACTTTGTCATTTAGAATGTTTTTATTTACTACACAGTGAGATATGGACATACTACACGGTGACATATGAACACACTACACAGTGACATATGGACATACTACACAGTGACATATGGACACACTACACATATGGACACACTACTCGTATGGAATACTACACATATGGACCTCCTGCCTCTATGCCCGTGCAAGATGACCACAATGACAACCTTTTAAAATTGGTTTTCGCTGAATGTGCACGACACAACACGAACATACGTCACAACTAGACACTGCAAACATTTACATACATCACAACTACACTGGTTCGTAATCGCAACAACTGCATGTGCATGTGTACACAATAGTCCATGGCAGGGATTTAGAGGAGGTGGGCCCACACCTTCCTCAGGGGAAAAAACTCCGGCTGCGTAAAAAACCTCATTGAGGAAAAAATCGCGCAGCAGAGAAAAGACCCAAACAATCTGCCATTTTGACCGGTGACTGCACTCTGACTATCTGCATAGCCTTGGTTAAGGTGGAACTCTGTGATAATGAAAAGACAACACAACAACCAGATACAGAAAAAAATCCACGTGCACAAACGCTTAGACTGATCCTTAACTCTCTCATCCATCATTTATACCCTCTACCACATGGCCCAACTTTGGGCGCCACAATCTGACCAATCACCAGTCATCCTGCAACTTACACCCGGCAGGAGCTAATTTTCTGTCTAATTCATTCCATTCAACCGACAGAAATGGTATATACTACACATATGGACATACTACACATATGGACACACTACACATATGGACACACTACTACACATATGCACATATGGACATACTACACATATGGGCATTCTATAACAAAGCAGCAGAAGGTAAAAGTTGGGAGGCCATCCAATAATTGTCACAGCACAATACAATAATATTTCACTTCTCAATTGCTTTTTAAATGCACCCCTATTTTTAGTAAGTTAGTTACCATATGAATGTGCTTATTTATGCTCCATTTGGGAGAGGGGAAAAAGTCCTCCTGTTCCTCTGCCCCCTCATTTTCCTCTGTTGGCCCATCATTGTCCTCTGTTGGCCCCATCATTGTCCTCTGTTGGCCCTATTGTTGTCCCCTGTCACCCCATTTTTGTCCCGTCACCCCATTAAATTGTTGTCCTCTGTTGGCCTCATCATTGTCTTCTGTTGGCCTTCCCCCCCCCCCCCCCCCCCCCCCCCCCCACCTCCATTGGTCTCATTATGGACCCAACATTAAATATTGCTATACAAGGCATTGAAAGGAGATGTGAAACCTGTCTCATCACCAAGTGGTTTCTACCTGAAAGATAATAATACACCTGTGCATTAAGCAGGAAGAGGTCTTCAGTTAACTAAAACCGAGAAAGCAGTATCATTAGAAAAGTAAACCAATACGTGTGTCTATGTCCCTGCTATCCGTTTTACCAATGATTGTATGAATATTTTTTACACACTATTAGGGTGTTAATTTTTAGATGCTTCTTTTTTCTGTGACGTATTATTTATAGGCATGCTTCAAAATTATTCCAATGCAAATAGTACACCGATAGTACACATGCAGTACATGCTCACGTGTGTTTTGCTTCATTATCAAGTTCATTCTTCCACAGGGGGAATGAACTTTGTGTTACTGCTCTGCCGTGATACTTCTGTCTCTTTTCTATTTGTGACCATGCCTTCCTCGTCAAATGTACCGTACCTATACGCGTCGGCATGGCTAACACCACAGTTGCAGGGGGAGATGGTTACAACGTGCAGTATGAGAGCTATCCCTGCAGCCAGGCTGTATGCAGGCATACAAAAGGCAGCAGCAACGAGAAGGCCATAGTTGGACCGTTGTGTGGTTTCCACATATGCACGATTGATGAACGGAAGTATGATGAGCACAAAGAACGTAATGGGATAGGCACTGAGGGGTAGCATCTGCTTGAGGACCTTTACAGTACCGGCAGTTACATTCTTCTGGTACACCCTGCATCCTAATATGGCTATCATTACTATCATCAATACAGACTCTGTCGAAAGCAAAATGAACGCCGGGACATACCACAGGAGAAACTGCTCGATGATATCCGGTCCATTACAACCTTCGTTTGTTACCGAACACCATGACCCAAGAAGTCCATACGAATCAGTGGTAAAAGGTATGATGGAAATTACGACTGGCATAACAAGTGACGTCACAATGTAAAGACACTCCAATTTTTTCATGTTTTTGTAACAAACAGCATAGCAGAAGAGATGGAACGCGACCCACGCTGTGAAGCACAATTTTATCCACATTGTGGTAAGAGCGAGGAAAGCGACGATGATACAAAAGGGATGATACGCGTCCGGGTTCTTGTGGTAGTTAAGAAATAGCATCTGAAGTACTTCTACTATTGCGTACAGCAGCGAGCTGATGGCCTGGTACAGTGCCAATCGGTAAACGAGTTGCTTGTACAATTTCTTGATAAGGACAAGAATGGCGGCTGTTGTGCATACGATGATAGCGGCACCCCCCGTAGATCCCATGGTAACAAGCAGTTCAACATTTTGTTCGGATGAAAGGTTTGCTGACGTTTTATTGCACGGTGTCATACCTAAAATCTCTCCTCAAGATTGTAATAGCCAGATATACCCGCGGTTAAATACATTTCTATGGGCGGTTGAACGGCGCGCCCGCGGCCATAGAAATGTACTTTGCATACATTGATTCATTCAAAGGTGTTTGAACTTAGTACAGATTCTTTTGTATCATTATATGTACATGCATGGCATGTCTAGTAGTGGATATATAGTTGATACCACCTAAGCATTTTTATTTCATGTTCCATACATGTACTTAGACGTACAAGAAAATGGACGTACAAGAAAATGGGAACATCTGTGCACTGATGTGCACGCATGTGTGATATATATGTAATTTTGGATTTCCCTGTAAATCTCATATATATAATCTTGGCATCCCAAGACAGTGCTAATATCGACTGTGCATATGTGCTCCCACACAAAAGATCAAGAACTTGCTGAAACCAGCCGAGTCTTGGCAGGACATGAGATACCTTAACTTGAGCTCAGTTTATCAAGCTTCATCTGAAGGCCAGTATATGGATATCCTGTGGACATTTGTGTGTGTGTATGTGTGTGTGTGTGTTTGTGTGTATGTGTGTGTACTGTGTGTGTGTTTGTGTGTATGTGTACTGTGTGTGTGTTTGTGTGTGTGTGTAGGGTATGAACATCTGTGTGAGTACAGTATGCCTCATTACACTCATTAACGGTGTCATTGGTCAATACGTTTGTAAGATGATTAGATGCAAGTTGTGTGACGCTGCGGTTTTAGAAAGCAGGAATAGGAGGCAGCTTGCTAGTACAACATCGCAACGCTGCAGAGCGGTTTTAATGGGTTTAGCGATCGAGACAACTAAAAAAAAGGAATCTCGGAGAGAGTATGAATCAGGGTACTTGTGTCCAAGGTGCTTCGACTCGATCAAGAAGTACTTGGCACTGCAAGATAAATTGGATAGCATTAGAAAGGACCTGAAATCAAAGATCTCCCTCCATCTGCGCATTAAATGGAATCGTCTGTGCATTAAATGGAATAGCCCAATACTTACATTAATGCAATCAAGGGTGAAACGACAACCACGACACTGCCAACGCGTTTGTAGAGGTAATTGAACGCGTAGGGTAGCACAAAGAAGCATAACGACTTTCCACTCCCCGTCGGCAAGCTAATACAAACATCACGCCCTTCCATGAAGCTTTTAATAGCTCTGTTCCGGTCTGGACGAATCGTCGCATAACCCAGCTGTTGAGAAGCCTGAATTATCGCATTGTCGAGCTCCAGGTTTGACACAGCCATCGTACTATTAACAGCTCAATAAATAATTCAAATACCATTACCTAATTATCGTGACGTCACGGAGCACCTGCATTCTGATTGTACGGTTAGAAATGGCCCACCAATTTTGTTAGCCAGTTTCCCAGACCACTTCTAGCGTAGCGGTGATGTAATCCATCCGCAGCTGCGAGTGTGGTCTGGGAACGAGATTAAGGATAGTGGAAGTGCATATGTGAAAGGAAAAAAGGCAGAATGCATGCACATATGTGAATTGAATTGTGAAGAGGTCAAATAAACAGGGACATGACCCTTGAATTAGTGTATGCAGAACTGTTGTTTTCCACCATTGTCCTGTGCTGCACCCAGTGAATGCATTGAAACAGTGTTGATATGGTTACTGTACACAGTGCATTCAGTCCCAAGCAGCCCCGGATCCAGGATTTGGCTAAGGGGGGGGGCGGTTTTACTGGAGGGGCGGCACATTGACAATGAATACATGCGAAGCCAGGGGCGGATACGAAAAGCGGGGGGGGGGGTGCTGTCCGTTTTAGGCCCGATCCAAAAGCGGGGGGGGGGGGGGGGGGGGGGTGCTGTCCGTTTTAGGCCCGATATGAAAAGCGGGGGGGGGGTGCAGTCTGCTTCAGGTCCGATACGAAAAGTGGGGGGGGGGGGGGGGGCGCTTGCCGTACGATGATTTATATCTTGGTTTGTGCGCGCGCGCGTGATAGTGCGTGGGGAATGGAGCGGGGGGGGGCGGCAATTGGTCCCAGAGGGCGGCATTTCGTATGAATGGGGGGGGCGGCCGCCCCCCCCGAGCCTATGCTGGATCCGGGGCTGGTCCCAAAGACAGTATGGTAAAATGTTACACTATAAGGGAAGGGAGATACATGGGACTTAATAGAACGGAGGGAGGGTGCTTGCATGTATATAAGCAAAGTGAATATGTCATGGAGGCAAGGATGTGTAGGAGAAGCTAGTGCACAAGAGCCGAGGACGAGGGAAAGGAAATGGTAAGATAGGGGCTACGGTTATGAAGGGCCAAAAGGTTGGGGGCGTGGCATTTAAAATTTTTTTAAAAAGATCCTCCTTTAGTTGCTATTTGTAACTGTACGCAATTTGTTAGTCTCTTAAAACAAATCATGTTTTATTTTTAAAGTAAGCCTTGGGGGATATGCTATTACCCATCCCTGGCATCCCCCCCCCCCCCCCCCTCCCCCCATGTTGAAGGAAAGATAAGTTCAATCCATAATCCACAGATAATAACAACCCTTGTGGTGGGTACGATGTAGCGGCTGGGCAATCACTCATCATCACAGCCCTCCTGTCACTTATTCAAGCGAAGACACAGTAGAAAGGAATATAGCTGCTGCCTTTAAAAAAAAAAAAAAAAACGTCTTTGCTCCAGGTGAGGGTATATCAGCACTGAATCAGATACAGAAACTAAACGAATTAAGGTAAAGAAAGTTAGTTAAGCTTACAAATGTACTGCCCTTACCTGAACCTTCCTCTTCATAGTAATCTGGGCCATGTGGATTATTGTGCTTAATAATGCTTAATAATGCTTAATCTGGGTGCAATACACAAGGCACTTTTTGTGTTGCACATGTTCATAATGAATCCTCAAAATCGTTTATTATTACCTTTCTCAACCTTCAGCTTGACCTTCAGCTTGACCTTTGCTTGACCTTCAGCTTGATCTTCAGCTTGACCCTCAGCTTGACCTTCAGCTTGACCTTCAGCTAGACCTTCAGCTTGACCCTCAGCTTGACCTTCAGCTTGACCTTCAGCTTGACCTTTGCTTGACCTTCAGCTTGACCTTCAGCTTGACCTTTGCTTGACCTTCAGCTAGACCTTCAGCTAGACCTTCAGCTTGACCTTCAGCTTGACCTTCAGCTTGACCTTCGCTTGATTGTTCTTATATAAAAGCAGGATACTTTTGTGAAGGGCAAAATTTCATTGAAGGACCACTAATCTTTGGATCTGATCTGCTTAGAAACACTTTTCCTCTTGTCTGCATTTAGCTTTGCCCAAATCACACTTCTAACTCTGTGACTTCAAGATGGCCGTGCATGCATACCATACTGCTAATATGTATTAAATTACTATTTGGCAGAGCCAAATAATTGATTTTAATTAACTACGAATTGCAATTGGCAGAAATTCCTAGATTATTACATTTTGTAGTGATTTATTATTGGCAAAAATATCATAAACACATTTGAAGCCCAACCCCTTACGGCCTGTGCTGGGCATATTCTTAGGCATTCCAACACCGCAAAGAGTGTGCTGTTTTATAGCAGGCTGAACTGCTGCAGCTAGCCTCACTGTTGCTGAATGTCGCGGTAGGAAGTGGTCACCTGGGCCGGGGTAATCGTTGGAGGACCCTCAGCAGAGGGATAAGGGCTAGGCACAGTATGGGATAAGGGCTAGGCACAGTACAGGATAAGGGCTAGGCACAGTACGGGATAAGGGCTAGGCACAGTACAGCTCAGGAAACTTGTTGGTGGAGAAAATTTAGTTGGCAAAAGGTTCCGCCAACTAGTTAGCACCAATACGTCTGATCAGTACGGTACACATGATGCCTGACCCAGTTCAACAGCATGAACCAGACAGAATTGTTTGGCCCTGTCATATGTTCTAAAGTGACCATCCTTAGTACAACACTCCCTTGCATTTGCTTACAAGTCCCAACCACCACCAGCACCAGCACCAGCACCAGCACTGGCACCACCACTAGCACCAGCACCAGCACCACCACCATGCTGAATGGCAAGAAGTCCATAGTACATTTGGTAGGGAGTGACGTGTGTGTATCCATATCATGTGATCACTTACATGTATGTGGTCAGGTTTCCCTCCATGGGCCCCATGCAGTTGGGTGCACATCAGTAATTATTCAAACATCTGCTTGGCCCACTTCTATCTCTTAACTTGTAATTGTGCTTCTTTCCGTTGTGTGTGTGTGTGTGTGTGTGTGTGTGTGTGTGTGTGTGTGTGTGTGTGTGTGTGTGTGTGTGTGTGTGTGTGTGTGTGTGTGTGTGTGTGTGTGTGTGTGTGTGTGTGTGTGTGTGTGTGTGTTTTACCTATTCATTTTTGGTGCTGGGATCAGCAGCTCTTCTTTAATGTTAGCAAATTGTGTTCCCTATAGTAATATACTGTAGTTATCCCAAAGGTAATTGGACAGAGATTGATGGATTCTTGCATGAACTCACTATATAACAAAGGTGGGTGCTTTTGCCATTTTGTTGACTTCAAAAGCTTATTTATAACCAAGGTTCCCGCCATAACTATATTGTTCTGAAACTATGTTGCCCACTAAGTGCTTCACACATAGTGCAAGTATGAACACAGATGCTACCTTATAATGGGGAACACACCACCACTGGAGTGATGAAGACTGCACAGCTAGTATGGTGTGGTGCACCCATTCATGGTTTGAGGGGCTATCTAGAGAATCACTTAGCTAAATGACAAACTTGCTATTTTTGAAAGTGAATACCCTCCATTCCCTTCTTTCAGAGTGCATGTGGCAAATATTCCTGCTATGGGGTAAGCGCGTATTCTTTTGTGCAGCACACAATATGCATTTTTCTCTGAACATACTCAATAGCAAATGACTCATGATACCCATCCTGCATGAGCTTGATATAGTCACTCCCTGCAGACCACTGTGTAAGGCTCAGGTCATAGCCTGGTTAAGTTGTGCTCTGGTTAGCATCAACCAACTCAAAACACATAAGCTGCGCATGCCTGTTAAGAAAGCATTTTAGACAAGTCATAAAATGGTACTCCTTACCGTGCTATAATATCGCTTGGATTTATCTACATGACTGTAACTGCACTCGGACAACATTAACATGAGTGGAAGAAAAAAAAAAAAAGAAACAAAATTTTATTCCCATGCGGGGAATCGAACCCCGGCCACAGCCGTGAGAGGGCTGAATCCTAACCACTAGACCACATGGGATCACTTGTTGTGACAGAAAACTGTAAACGCTGATGTATTCTGATAGACGTTTTTAATTAAAGCTTGTGCACCGCCTATGATAAATACATGTACCTACACCTCATGCTCAAGAAGGTACAGCAAAAGCAGCATAACACATCGGACGAAGAGTGCAAATAACAAGAAGTGCGTACGCGTGAAACTAATGCTGTGCTATAATGTGCATTTTGATCTCACTGGCCTGTCTACTAGTGCAATATTGCAAATCAGATTGTCGTGAAAGTTTTTTGAAAGACCAATGATCACAATTTATTGTATTAATGATTGGTTGGTACGGTGCGAAAAAAAATTGTAAAGTACCTACCTTATATTATGAGAGCGTGTCCTGTTGTACATACACCTAGACGTCCAGTATCATTACATAATTATCACTCCCTCACTTGCAAACATGGAGGGGATGTGGTTTCGCGACACAATAAGCTCAGGGATGTGTTTTATGACTTCTGCCAACGTGCTTGCTTGGGTCCACGTCTGGAAATGGGTTGTGGGGCGGAATCCGATTCTCAATCCCGCCCAGCAGATGTTCTTGTTCCTAACTGAGACCTTGGCAAGCCGGCTGCCTTTGACTTGTCCGTCACGTCTACGCTACAATCAAGTATTCTGCTAGAAGCGAGTGTGACGGCTGGTTCGGCTGAGAACAGAAAAACACAACAGCAGCGACAAAAAAGTGTGATGAATTGGGGTGGGCTTGTATCCCACTTGTTGTTGAGACCTACGGGTGTTGGGGGGCTGAAGCAGTGGCAGCATTATCAAAGCTTGCAGGTCGTCTCTATCAGGAATAATGAACTAAAGTCCAAGACCATTTTTAGCCTGTACAGCCGCCTAGGGTTGTCATTAGTAAGGGCGAACTGTAGAGCTATCCTTTCTAGGTTAACTTGACTGTTATAGGACTTATTTTAGTGTATCTAATAATATATGTATCAGTATATAATCTTGAGATAAGTTGAATAATAATTATGCGAGTTAAGTGAGCGTAACAAACTTTAATAATCGCGAATTATATCAGTTGGAGAAGCCCCGCTGATGTCATAATAGATCGATTGGGTGGAGGAATTCCCCCTACATGTTAAATGGAAAGAATTTGTTCCAGCGAAGCCACTCTTGGAAATGCCCGCTACGAGCGCGGTGGGCATGCCAGACCAGACCACGAAAACGAAGATCGGTGCTTCTCTACACACGAAGGAAAGTTTGCCGCGTTTGCCGTGTTCGATGGACATGATGGGCCTATAGCAGTCGACTGTGCACATCGCGAGTTCCTTAGACTAATAGTCGTGCTGAATGGGTGTAACAAAGATGGAATCAACGCGACGTTGAGCCAGTGCTTCGATTCCGTCGAGAGCACATTTTTTAGGAGCATACAGGCACACATCAGCGAGAAGGATAGTCTGCAAGCACGTATACCACGTGTACGTAAGCTTGCAAAGCCGGTTAAGCGCTAATTGGCGGTGTGCCCATTGCTAACGAGGGTTTGCTGTTGTGTCCTCCAGGGTATGAAGTCCTACGAGGCATACCAGCGGTTTCCTGATGCAGTGGCCAGACTTGAGAAGCTGGAGCCCCTATTATCAGGAGGGTGTACTGCTGTAGTGGCTGGGATCTGTGGGAACAGCCTCTGTGTGGCCAACGTTGGGGACTCTAGAGCTGTGGTTGTCTATTGGGGGCCCACTGGAACACTGGAGACACGACAGCTGAGCACTGACCATGATGTCAAGAATGAAGATGAACTAAAGAGGTTGGAAAGGCTAGGACTGGACCCAGAGGTACTGAAGAGATCTGGACGTCTTGGTCCACATGAGAACACCCGATCCATTGGAGACTACAACATCAAGGGAGGGTACAAGAGTGCGAACATCTTGAGGTGAGGGGTTGTGGCTAAGGAGGGATGCAGGGGTTGTGGGTTCAAGGGTAAGTACACAAAACAGTACCATATGTGAAGTTAAGTTTACTCAGATATGTACATATGTGGATGTGGGAGGGCACAGGAATGCTGGCATTTTGATAAGAGATACAAAATGAGCGGACACATTTTATCATGGCGCGTGTGTTTGAACATGCAAATCCTTAGTTGTGGGTGTTGTTAGGGTAAGGGTATGAGGTGGGGTGATGTCTGCTTGAGGGGGTGGTAAGCTAAGGTATAGTGGGAGGAGGTAAGGGAGTTTTAGGAGGAGGTGAGGGAGTAGTGGGAGTAGTGGAGGAGGTGAGGGAGTTGTGGGAGGTGAGGGAGTAGTGGGAGGAGGTGAGGGAGTGGTGGGAGAAGGTGAGGGAGTAGTGGGAAGAGGTGAGGGAGTAGTGGGAGGAGGTGAGGGAGTAGTGGGAGGAGGTGAGGGAGTAGTGGGAGGAGGTGAGGGAGTAGTGGGAGGAGGAGGGAGTAGTGGGAGGAGGTGAGGGAGTAGTGGGAAGAGGTGAGGGAGTAGTGGAAGGAGGTGAAGGAGTAGTGAGAGGAAGTGAGGGAGTAGTGGGAGGAGGTGAGGGAGTAGTGGGAGGAGGTGAGGGAGTAGTGGGAGGATGTGAGGGAGTAGTGGAAGGAGGTGAGGGAGTAGTGGGAGGAGGTGAGGAGTAGTGGAAGGAGGTGAAGGAGTAGTGGGAGGAAGTGAGGGAGTAGTGGGAGGAGGTGAGGGAGTAGTGGGAGGAGGTGAGGGAGTAGTGGAAGGAGGTGAGGGAGTAGTGGGAGGAGGTGAGGAGTAGTGGAAGGAGGTGAAGGAGTGGTGGGAGGAGGTGAAGGAGTAGTGGGAGGAGGTGAAGGAGTAGTGGGAGGAGGTGAGGGAGTAGTGGGAGGAGGTGAGGGAGTAGTGGGAGGGGTGAGGGAGTAGTGGGAGGAGGTGAGGGAGTAGTGGGAGGATGTGAGGGAGTAGTGGGAGGTGGTGAGGGAGTAGTGGGAGGAGGTGAGGAGTAGTGGAAGGAGGTGAAGGAGTAGTGGGAGGAAGTGAGGGAGTAGTGGGAGGAGGTGAGGGAGTAGTGGGAGGAGGTGAGGGAGTAGTGGAAGGAGGTGAGGGAGTAGTGGGAGGAGGTGAGGAGTAGTGGGAGGAGGTGAAGGAGTAGTGGGAGGAGGTGAGGGAGTAGTGGGAGGAGGTGAGGGAGTAGTGGGAGGGGTGAGGGAGTAGTGGGAGGAGGTGAGGGAGTAGTGGGAGGATGTGAGGGAGTAGTGGGAGGTGGCGAGGGAGTTGTGGGAGGAGGTGAGGGAGTAGTGGGAGGAGGTGAGGGAGTAGTGGGAGGATTGAGGGAGTAGTGGGAGGAGGTGAAGGAGTTGGAGGAGGTGAGGGAGTAGTGGGAGGAGGTGAAGGAGTAGTGGGAGGAGGTGAGGGAGTAGTGGGAGGAGGTGAGGGAGTAGTGGGAGGAGGTGAGGGAGTAGTGGGAGGAGGTGAGGGAGTAGTGGAAGGAGGTGAGGGAGTAGTGGGAGGAGGTGAGGGAGTAGTGGAAGGAGGTGAGGGAGTAGTGGGAGGAAGTGAGGGAGTAGTGGGAGGAGGTGAGGGAGTAGTGGGAGGATGTGAGGGAGTAGTGGGAGGAGGTGAGGGAGTTGTGGGAGGTGAGGGAGTAGTGGGAGGAGGTGATGGAGTGGTGGGAGAAGGTGAGGGAGTAGTGGGAAGAGGTGAGGGAGTAGTGGGAGGAGGTGAAGGAGTAGTGGGAGGAGGTGAGGGAGTAGTGGGAGGAGGCGAGGGAGTAGTGGAAGGAGGTGAGGGAGTAGTGGAAGGAGGTGAGGGAGTAGTGGGAGGAGGTGAGGAGTAGTGGAAGGAGGTGAAGGAGTAGTGGGAGGATGTGAGGGAGTAGTGGGAGGAGGTGAAGGAGTAGTGGGAGGAGGTGAGGGAGTAGTGGGAGGAGGTGATGGAGTGGTGGGAGATGGTGAGGGAGTAGTGGGAGGAGGTGAAGGAGTAATGGGAGGAGGTGAGGGAGTAGTGGGAGGAGGTGAGGGAGTAGTGGGAGGGGTGAGGGAGTAGTGGGAGGAGGTGAGGGAGTAGTGGGAGGATGTGAGGGAGTAGTGGGAGGTGGCGAGGGAGTTGTGGGAGGAGGTGAGGGAGTAGTGGGAGGAGGTGATGGAGTGGTGGGAGAAGGTGAGGGAGTAGTGGGAGGAGGTGAGGGAGTAGTGGGAGGAGGTGAGGGAGTAATGGGAGGAGGTGAGGGAGTAGTGGGAGGAGGTGAAGGAGTAATGGGAGGAGGTGAGGGAGTAGTGGGAGGTGGCGAGGGAGTAA
The DNA here is from genome assembly GCA_963681505.1 of Eunapius fragilis. Classification (NCBI taxonomy): domain Eukaryota; kingdom Metazoa; phylum Porifera; class Demospongiae; order Spongillida; family Spongillidae; genus Eunapius; species Eunapius fragilis. The sequence continues at coordinate 3,451,539 of OY811981.1, read as the reverse complement.
TGGGAGGAGGTGAGGGAGTAGTGGGAGGAGGTGAAGGAGTAATGGGAGGAGGTGAGGGAGTAGTGGGAGGAGGTGAGGGAGTAGTGGGAGGAGGTGAGGGAGTAGTGGGAGGAGGTGAGGGAGTAGTGGGAGGAGGTGAGCGTAATAATTGGATCACTTAACCATCAGACTTACAATTACAACAAAGCATACATTTATATATATAAATATATACATCATTGCGCATGCGCATAGTCCATATAATAGAGTCATATATTACACTTCTTCCCCCTTAAAATCTCTCAGGGGGGCGGCGGGTTCTCTCAGGGTAACGTTGAGTGGTTGATGGAGTTGTTGTTGTTGTTGTTGTTGTTGTTGTTGTTGTTGTTGGCTGGTGATCATGAGGAGCCTTTCCTTCAGTGGACTGCACTTCCTTTCTTCTTACTCCTCTTTTTTCATTACTCGCAGTTGGGTTACTAGCTTGTATATCCTGATCAGTACTTGTTATTTCAGTTTGCCTCATCACTGATTCAGTGTTACTTTACTTTGGTGGTACCTGTCTTCATAGCTCGCTTAAATGTTTGAACAAACCTTTGCCATTTGTGGCAGGATGGTATGGAGCACTACGGATATGTTTTATTCCATTTTTAGCCATGAACTCCGCAAATTCTTAACAATGGATCACAATTCGCAAATTGTGGTCCATTGTCTGCAATCCATATGCTGAAACCACCTGTTACAAAATTTCAATTGTTTTCTGAGATGTTGTGTTTGGCATCTCAAACACTTCAGGCCACTTTGAATGGGCATCAACTAACAATATAAACATCTTTCCATTTATTGGTCCTGCCAAGTCAACATGTACTCTTTGCCATGTTCTCCCTGGCCAAACCCAAGGATGTAGGGGAGCTAGAGGTACAGTAGTTTTTACCTCTTGACATGCAGTACAACCATGCACACAATCCTCAATGTCCTTACATGTATCTATAGATGGCCACCATACATGTCCCCTTGCTAATGACTTCATTCTAGATATGCCGGTATGGTTATGATGTAACTCTTGCAATATCTCCTGTCTAAGTTTAGCAGGTATCACCACCCTTATTCCCCATAACAAGATGTCATTCTCTATTGACAACTCATGCTGCTTATTGGCATAGGGGCTTAAAGCTTCAGTTCTTTGATCAAGCCAGTAACCTTGCTTTAGATTCTGCAATACCTTACTTAATATTGGGTCACTACGTGTTGCCTGCCTTAAGTGAGCTGCAGTAACTGGGAGTGCTTCAATTTGTTCTACACTGAAAACACTTGCCTCTAAACCTTCCACATCAGGTCGTCTCCTGTAATGGTAGACGTGAAAGCCCATCTGCATTTCCATTGTCATGTGTAGACCAATACTGTATACATGTATGCTGCCAAAAGCATAGCCCAACGTTGCAATCTGGATGCTGCTACCCCTGGAATCCCCTTATTCGGTCCTAGTATGGTGGTCAAAGGTTTATGGTCTGTCACAAGAGTAAACTTACGCCCATATAGGTATTGATGAAATTTCTTTATACCAAATATTAAGGCCAATGCTTCTTTTTCAAGTTGAGCATAGTGACGCTCTGCTGATGCCAAGGTACTGTACGTGATGCCAAGGCTATGGGGCGTTCACTGCCATCAGGCCACTCATCTGATAAGACAGCTCCAAGTCCATATGCTGAGGTGTCTGCTGCCAGACATACATGTTGTAGTGGTAGTTTAGGGTCATAAGGTTTAAGAACCTGTGTGGAACTAAGCATTTTCTTTATTAGGACAAAGGCATGCTGACTCTCCTTGTCTCATTTCCAACCATGTTCTTTCTTTAATAGTGCATATAGAGGAAACAGGTACATTTGGCAAGAACTTGGCGCAATAGTTTACCATTCCTAGAAATGATTTCAATTCGGTAATGTTTCTAGGAGCAGGGGCCTTTACCATGGCTTCTACCTTACTTGGCAATGGATGTATCGGCCTAAGAAATCCACTGAGTGGGAGAGAAAAACACACTTATCCTTACGCAACCGTATTCCATGTTCTTTCAATCTATTGAAAACTTGCTCCAGGTTTCTTAAGTGTTTCACTCTCATTACTGCCTGTACTAGGATGTCATCAATGTAGCACACCACATGTTTGATCCCCTGCAGTACAGAATCCATTGTTTTCTGAAACAGGGTTGGAGCAGATGCTATTCCAAACGGCATACGCCTGTATTGGTACAACTCTCGATGAGTACTAAGGGTACAAAGTTTCTGGGACTCTCATCTAACGCCAATTGTAAATAAGGTCCAATTTACTAAACCATTTTCCCCCAGACACTGTTGCTAACAGTTCTTCAAGTTTTGGAAAGGGATACCTACAGTATCCACATCTAGGGCAGGGTTAATTGTGACCTTGAAATCACCACAAATCCGTACCTTTTAATCTGGTTTCAAAATTGGTACAATTGGGGTGGCCCACTCACTATGCATTACTCTGTGGACAATTCCATCCTTTTCAGTCATATATTACAGTGAGAGAGTAGTGGGAGGAGGTGAGGGAGTAGTGGGAGGAGGTGAGGGAGTTGTGGGAGAAGGTGAGGGAGTAGTGGGAGGGGTGAGGGAGTAGTGGGAGGAGATGAGGGAGTAGTGGTAGGAGGTGAGGGAGTTGGAGGAGGTGAGGGAGTAGTGGGAGGAGGTGAGGAAGTAGTGGGAGGAGGTGAGGGAGTAGTGGGAGGAGGTGAGGGAGTAGTGGGAGGAGGTTGTAACAGTGTTCATAAAATATATATTAATAATGATCAGGCGCATGCGCAAGTACAACCATGACAACACAAATAATATGTGTTATGCCACATCTCCCTTTCTTGCAAGGGTTGAGTTCCATCCAAATCGTTCAGGGGGACAGACCACTGTCCCTGTCTGTGACCATGTAATAATTCTATGAGGTTCCTGTGGTTGGTGGTCTTGCTCCTGTTCGTAGGTATTGGGTTGTTGTGGTTTCTCCACTTGTTCGGGTTCCTGCTCCAAGGAGTCAGGTCGTTGTGGTTCCTCTGCACCTTGCCTAACAACATTAGGCACGATGTTGAGGTGGTGTCGATTGCGGCGTGCTAAGCCACCCTGAGTTTCCACAATATATGACCGCGGAGCCCCTGCCTTTCCCACCACTATACCAGAGGTCGGCTTACTCTTATCTGTTGTGATCCACACCTCCGTCTGATCTGGAATATCTGGAAGTTGGTGGACTCTGTGATGCCTGTCAAAATTGGACTTTTGGTGGGAATTAAACTCCAAGTCTTGCTCCTGAAATCGAAGCAAATAAGGCCATTCTGGTTTCAGATGTTCAAGGGTTTGTGGAAGGTTAGTGCACAATTGTCTGCCCATTAGCAGTTGTGCCGTTGACAGACCACACCAGGGTAGTTGTGTGGAACGGTAGGTGAGAATGGCTAGGTACGGGTCCTGATTCCCTTTGAGGATATTTTTCACTGTCTGAACAGTTCTCTCCGCCAGCCCGTTGCTTTGGGGGAAATAGGGGCTGCTGGTGGTATGCTTAAAGCCATATGACGCAGCAAATTTTGCAAACTCACGCAAAGAGAACTGTGGACCATTGTCACTGCATACTGACTCTGGAATGCCATGCCTGGAAAACACCGCTTTAGCAGCGTCTATCAAAGTGTTGCTAGTAGTAGACCTGAGCTTAATAACCTCGGGATATCTAGAAAAGTAGTCTACTATGACCACATAATTGACCCCATTCAGCACAAAAAGATCCTTTGCTACACTCTGCCATGGGTAGTCTGGTAAAATTGTTGGCATTAATGGTTCACGATGAGGCATGGAACTGAGCAGTGTTCAATCACATCCTTTATTCGTTGGGATATGTCAGGCCACCAAACAGAATTCTGTGCTCTAAGCCTGCATCTCACAATGCCTTGATGCCCATGGTGGAGTTTTGCAAGTGTCTCCTGCTGGAGAGACTCTGGCACCACAATACACTTTTGGAAAAGAAGCAAATCGTTGTGTACTGATAGATCTCCTTGACCTTTCCAGTAAGGCTTTAGGACAGGTTCAATCTTGTGTCTCTCTGGCCATCCATCTAGACAATGCTTCATCACTGCTGAACACACAGGATCTTCTAGCTGGGCTTCCGCATATTGTTTTAACCGCCCCTCACTGCCTGGAAGATGTTTAATGCAAACTTCCACGATATGTTCTGCTTCTTCCTCTAAGCCTTAGTGATGGGCCCTGGTGCTTGAGACAGTGCATCTGCTGTGCGCAATAGGTTACCAGGCACGTGCTGAATAGTAAAATCGAAGCGTGCTAGCCTCAACCAAAATCGAAGAATTCGTGGTGGTAACGTATCAAGGTGCTTTGATCCTAACAGTGGAACTAGCGGCTTGTGATCAGTTTCAATGTGGAATTTAAGTCCAACAACATAACTGGCAAACTTGTCACACGCCCAGACAGTAGAAAGTGCTTCTTTCTCGATTTGTGCGTACCGTTTTTCAGTATCTGAAATAGACCGGGATGCATATGCCACAGGTTTCCATTCCCCATCACTTCTCTGTAGCAATACTGCCCCCAACCCATGTGATGATGCATCTGCCGAAAGTTTGGTTGGTGCATCTGGGGTATAAAAGGCAAGCACTGTTGGTTTGCAAAGTTCAGCTTTAACCTGAGCAAAGGCTTCTTCTTGAGCACAACCCCATTGCCAGGTGCGGTTTTTGCTCAAGAGTTCTCGAAGAGGCTGCGTTACCTGTGCTAAGTTAGGTGAAAACTTCCCCATTTGGTTTGCCATTCCAAGAAATCGTCTCAATTCCGTGATGTTACTGGGTGAGCTGAGACCTTCAATAGCAGACGTCTGCTTGGACGCCATGTTGGTCAATGACATGCCCGAGAAAGAGTAGTTTCCCTTTCTCAAACTCACACTTCTCCCTATTCAGAGTTACTCCAGCATCACGGATTCTGTTTAATGCCGCTATGAGGCGAGCATTATGTTCCTCTTTGTCCCTGCCAAACACTAACACATCGTCCATCTGACACAGGACCCCCTCAAGGCCTGCAAGGATTTTACTCATTCGCTTCTGGAAGTGCTCAGGCGCACTGCAAATCCCGAATGGAAGTTTGTGAAAGTAGTAACGACCAAATGGAGTGATGAATGTGGTCAGAAGTTTGGACCTCTCAGTCAAGGGTATTTGCCAAAATCCGGAATTTGCATCGAGTTTGCTGAAGATTTTTGCTCCTGCCAACTGTGCTAAGGTTTCATCTACTTTTGGAAGAGGGTATACCTCCCGGCAAACGTAACGATTTAAGGGTTGGTAGTCCACACATATGCGGATTGCCCCACCCTTCTTGGGAGCAACCACCAAATGTTCAGGCACACCGTGGAGTTGGCTCGTCTACTTTTGAGATGATTCCTAGTGACTCCATTCGCTCCAACTCCTGCTTGACCTTGAGATGCAATGGTAAAGGAATGTTCTGGGAGGTAAACAATGCATAGGGCTGTGCCTCTGGTTGCAACTGAATGTCATAAGGGTCACCCATGCTCCCCAGCCCCTGGAATAGTGTAGGATATTTTTCACAATAGTGTGAAGTGAAGTTTCCACCGTTTCCTCTAGCTTTGCCACCAACTTCAGAGCGAGGATAGCTGGTAGTCCCAGCAGGTTGGTTCTCAGTCCGTTTACTACGTACACATTCTGCTTGGTAGTTTTCCCTCGATAAAACAGCTCCCCTTCAAACTGACCGATTACCTTTAAAAGAGTGCGTGCAGGACCGTACAGCATCTTCTTGGGTCTGTCTAGTTTAAGCCCTTTAAAAGCTCTGAAAGCCACATCCGAAATTGCTGTTACCTCAGCTCCAGTGTCTATTTTGAACTCCAATGTTTGATTCGCCAGCTTTAACTTCATTCTCCAGGTTTCAGGACTGTTTTGTGTAAGTGTGTCTAAGAATACACTGTCAAGGTTGCTCTCATCCGGTTGTAACTCCGCCACTGTCTTTGATAGGCACTATGAGCCATAGTGTCCTCTCTGCTTGCATTTATGACACACAGATTCCTTGGCAGGGCAAGTATACCAAGGATGCTGGCCTTTCCCGCATTTGATACACTGCTTAGGTGTTTGTTTGGCTTTGCAGGAGAAACACCTGCTGGTTTTGTCTTGGTGCCTTGGCCCCTAAGGAAGTCCACTGAGCTGTTTTCCCCCTTGAAAGAAGAGCCGCTTTCTGCCTCCTTGAGCACCTGTTGTTGTGTGTGGATCGCCTCTCTCTGCCGGATCATGGTCTTTGCTTTCTCTAAAGTGAGATCCGGATTTAGTTGAAGTCTTTCTGAGAGGGCTAGATCCCTCATACCGACAACAAGACGGTCACGGATTATTTCAGAGGTGAGCTACCCGTATGAACACCGCTCTGCCAAATAATATAGCTCCGTGATGTACTGGTCGCCGGACTCACCTTCCAGCTGGTCACATCTGTTGAAGCGTGCCCGCTCGAAAATGACATTGTGTCGAACATGGAAATACTCATCCAGTTTTTCCACTACTTTCTTGTAGCTTTTCCTCTCCTCGTCCGTGATACCCGTGGACACAAGAACCACTTCTGCCTCCTTGCCCATAGAATATAATAGCATACTGACTTGCTTAGAGTCGGACTGTGTGTCAAGGGACGAGGCGATACGGAACTGTTCGAACCGCCGTTTCCAGTGGGTCCAGTCGTCGGGGTTCTTGAAGTCGAACGCTTCCGGAGGTTGCACCGAATATCTGCCATGTCCAACCGTGGGTTTCAGAGAACCGCTGCCACCATGTAACAGTGTTCGTAAAATATATATCAGGCGCATGCGCAAGTACAGCCATGACAACACAAATAATACGTGTTATGCCACAGAGGTGAGGGAGTAGTGGGAGGAGGTGAGGGAGTTGTGGGAGGAGGTGAGGTAGTAGTGGGAGGAGGTGAGGGAGTAGTGGGAGGAGGTGAAGGAGTAGTGGGAGGAGGTGAGGGAGTAGTGGAAGGAGGTGAGGGAGTAGTGGGAGGAGGTGAGGGAGTAGTGGGAGGAGGTGAGGGAGTAGTGGGAGGAGGTGAAGGAGTAGTGGGAGGAGGTGAGGGAGTAGTGGGAGGAGGTGAGGGAGTAGTGGGAGGAGGTGAAGGAGTAGTGGGAGGAAGTGAGAGTACTGGGAGGAGGTGAGGGAGTAGGTGAGGGAGTAGTGGGAGGAGGTGAGGGATTAGTTGAAGGAGTAGTGGGAGAAGGTGAGGGAGTAGTGGGAGGTGAGGGAGTAGTGGGAGGAGGTGAGGGAGTAGTGGGAGGAGGTGAGGGAGTAATAGCTCCAAACATCACATAGAGGGTTGTACTCTAGCAAAATTGGTTTTTGGGGCAATTAAAACCCTTCGGACTAATTTTCCATATACATGTAAGTGAGTTTGACAAAATTAAAAGTATTCGATTTTCACGGACTCGGTGTTAATCAATTAGCCACAGGCATAGAATCTCTCCTTGAGAAGCCAGCATAACATTGTACTTTTATTTTATCTTTATGCACATAAAGAATCTATTATGTATGTGTCATGCACTTATATGGTTGGTTATGTTTATGTATTTCGAAGCTTGCCCTTGCCCTCGTTGTGTAATATTCTTCAGAACCATGAACAATAGCTATTTGATCTGTACTTTAAATTATGGCATGTTTAAACGTTACTTGATCTCCAGCCATTGCTCAGGTCCACCTGGTACTGCTGAGCCTTATGTCACTACAGTGGATATAGAAGACTCCTTCCTTTACCTCATGCTTATTAGTAATGGAGTGTACAAGAGCATTGAGGCAGCTGAAGTGGAGGGTGCCCAGACCATTGGTGCCAACCTGGTTCTGGCTAACATGGTACACAGATGTGCCCAAACACCAGGTGTGGAGTTCAGCTCCATAGCACAGACCACACTGGACCAGGTGGCCCACCTCCATGAGGAGGCCTTCCAGAGGAGTGCTAAAGACGACGTTAGATCACCAAAGGCAATGGCCTGTCGCAAGAGGGATGACATGACCTTAGTGGTGTACGCATTTGCTCTTGGCCAACCCCCAAAGGTGTGCCCACACACACATTATCTGTGGTCTGTGTCATTTATTGACGTTTATATCTACAATATATCCACACACATCAGGGGAGATCCAGGATATCAAGGGGGGGAGGGGGGAGTTGGGGGGGGGGACTTTTATTCTGATTTTATTAACGTATATTATTATTACGATTAATAGTACTGTGCTGTGTTAACCGTTTATATTACTGTGCCTTGTTGCATATTAAACATGTGATCGGACTCTTACTCACAACTATTTTGTGGATAATATTTGGCCCCAATGACGACTCCTGTTCTTTTTTAGTCTGCATGGGTACATGCACAACAGATCAGTTATGCTTCGGAATAATGTGTATGAAGAATGAAACAAGTAAATAAAAACCTTCTCTATGAGAAAGTTGTTGGTATTTGATAGGAGCCGCTTTCATATTTTATATGACAGCGGCTCTTCCAGCCTATTCTGAAGCTATTGGTGGAATTTTCATTGTTTAAAAGTGTTCCTATCCTGTGTTATGCGTTGCAGAAGGTGACCATGCTCTGGGACTGGGCACGAGGACGGGCAGTACCCTTTCTACAACCGTGCGGTTCTGTGACATAAATCAAAGACGAAACTGCTCATTTTGTTCGATTGCTATAACAAGCTAAACGATCCGATCGTTGAGAGTCTTGTTAGAGACGGGTCGCATATTTTTAATGAGATTCATTGTCGAAGTCAAATCCTATACAGTGCTCCTTCAATTATACTGAAAAGTATCACCTCGATTATACGGAAAATAAAGCATTCATTGGTTGTTAGGAAAACTGTCGGTGTACTTTGCCATAAGCTGTTAAGTTTTCCTAACACCCAATGAACATATAATCGAGTTGATACTTTTCCGTATAATCGAGGGAGCACTGTATGGAATTAATACATAAACATCCTTCTGCAGGAGAATTCTAATCACTTCATAATCAGTATATGCATAGCTAAGAGACCTGTTGCTATTGATTTGTCCTGTTTGTTAATTTGTACTCTGCATATTGCAAAGATAATTTGGTTCTGCAAAGTGTGTGCACATTTTTCTGCTCAATTTGCACTAATGATTTATGCAAGCGCCCCTCCCATAACATGACTTGCCTAAAGCAGGAAAATGAAAATGTAATAGCTTTGCAAAGCTATGTCTTCACAATGGATAGAGTAAAAAGTATCGAACAAGACAAATCTATAGCGATAGGATTCTTCTATAGACATTTTGAAACGATTTGAAGCCTGCTGCAGAAGAATATTTGTATGTACTGTACAGAGAGGACCTAAGGGATAGAAATAAAACATGCCATAGAAAAATTGTGAGGTAGGATGTGATACCAAATATTACGTTGGTACCTTTTGTTGTTTGGAAGTTATCGATACAGAGAGCTTCTTATTATATGCATTTTTGCGTGAACTGTCACATTAATTGCATTGTATATGCATAGTTCACAACAAAATTGTATCTTGTTTTAAAATGCACGCATGGATGCTACCCCTAAACTTAGTGGTGCAAAGTTTAATTTATTAGGCGTGCGAAATATACAGAATTACTTGTATAAGATAGCTATGCAAAGCATATGCACACTTCCCTGCTAGATTCATTCAATAGGCATGTACCTTTTGCATACATTGAATGAGGTGTGGTTTTGACTGCAGATGTGTAATTGCTTAGCCCATCTGTATCTTCATAACAGGTTAAGTAAAATTAATGAACAGGACTAACCAATGCGACAACTCTACACATGTATCGGTTTTGTAAACTCCCTATTTAAGTAAACTTGGTATGAATTTGTTAAGATACAGTACTTGTGTTACTGCTATGCATGTTTGAGAATAATATTTTACTAGATCTGTGGTGCGTTTGGACATGTTTGATAAGCAGACGCATAAACCATATAGGGTATTCCCAGGAATGTAAGCAGGAGCGAAGAAGACAGCGTAAGGGTGGAGGATGAAGTGAGAAAGAGCATGGATGCCTTATTGAAAGAGAAAGATGAAGAGATGAGAAGGATGGCGATATTACTAGAAGAGAATAAAAGAGAGAATAATGAAGAAGTACGAAGGATCACTGATGCAAAGGATGAAGAGATGAGAAGGATGGTGGAAGAGAAGGAGGAGGAGATGAGAATGATGGCAGATACATTGAGAGAGAAGGATGAGGTGATTAGAAGGATGGTAGATACACTGAAAGAGAAGGATGAAGAAATGAGGATAGCAGATACATTGAAAGAGGATGAAGACATGAAAAGGATGGCAAAATACAAGGAGGAGGAGATGAAAAGTATGGCAGATACATTGAAAGAGAAGGATGAAGAGATGAGAAGTATGGCAGATACATTGAAAGAGAAGGATGAAGAGATGAGAAGTATGGCAGATACATTGAAAGAGAAGGATGAAGAGATGAAAAGGATGGCAAAAGCGTATCCAGAAAGGGCCCATACATAGGCGGTCATCTTGCTTTTATTTTCAAATTGAGTTTTAAACAAGTCTATAATGTACTATAACTCGGTCCGATTATCATATGTGTACTTCAAAAAATTATGGCATTAACCATTCCGTACAAGTAATACATGATTATACACTGATCACAAAGAAAAAAGTTAAACATCTAGCCTACCTACAAAAGTATCAATTAACTATCTCTCCGTAAATAAATTCAAGACAAAATATTAATTTCTACCGCATATAATTTATTCATAAAGTCTGTCATTGCGTAATCCATTCAAAAAAATTATTAAGAATGGCTCACGAGACCTATAGGATGTCTATACATTTAATAATTATGCCAATACATTTTAAATAAAAGTCACCCCCCCCCCCCCCCCAAGGCTCTCCTTCTACGGCTTTTCAAACGTCAGTCTGGTTCTTTTTTTTTACTTCTATAGCGAACGGAATTCGCTAAGCGATCGAAATGCGTGGGCCGGATTCAGCTGCCAGCTGCCATCGCCTTACGCAACACGGTATGTACTAGCAGAGATAATATATCTCTGGTACTAGCCTATAGCAGTAGTGAATACGCGCGCACATAACATCATTTTATAGAAATCGTGTGCGTGTCGGTTCAGTGCACTCCTTGCGTGCCCATTTATCGACGTACAATGCTATAACAGATCCATGAGAAACGATGCATGGGGGAGGCGGGGTCGAGTTAAAATTACAGCTGGGCTGAAAAGTTTAAGCTCTGCACGCACAGATGTATTAACCAACCACCATATCTCTCCGTTTTTTAAATTTCTTCTGCATGTTACACCCACTTGCAGATATATGTAACCCCTCCACACACACACACACACACACACACACACACACACACACACACACACACACACACAAACCATACATGCTTGTGTGTCATAACCTCCACTACATGGTTTTATCTCAGTCTCCAACAACATGCTTGTGTCTTATTACATGCTTGTGTATCATCATCGCCTTCAGTACATACCAATGTTTCATAGTCTCTACTACCTGCTGGTGTCACATAATCTCTGCTACATGGTCCTTGCTTATAGCATCCATTACAAGTTTATGTCTCATAGCCTCCATTCCATGGTCCTGTCTCATACATTTTTGTGTCACATAGCCTCCACTACATGCTCCTGTCCCATGAAATTCTGAGTGGGGGGAGGTGTGGTTGAGTTAATCCACAAGTGTTATTTTGTGTTGGAATTTACTCTCTGAAAGCACAGATGGACTATATTTTAATTTCATCTGCATGTCACACCCTTGCAGCTACAGGTAAACACACACACACACACACACACACACACACACACACACACACACACACACACACACACACACACACCATTAACATCCATAGCTCCCTACATGTGTGTCTCTTAACCTCCAGTACATGGTACTGTATTGTAGCCTCCACTACATTTTTGTGTGGGGGGGGGGGTTCATACATCTGTGCGTGCAGAACATAAATCCCAACTAAAAAGAAGGGTTGCTATCAGCACGGCAGTGGTTTTAAACTCGACCACACCTCCCCCCACTCTGAACTTATAGAGAAGGAAGGGCATGGGACATGAGTGGAGGTTATGTGACAATACTTTAACACGCACACACAAACACACAATGCCACCCCTTCATAATAATGCAAATCTGTACATATAGATACACACAACAACTCATTCCTTGTCATGCTGGTCTGTTTATGGCGGACAAACTGTGACACTGTGTGTAAATGTGCATAGCAGTTATTAGTGTGTGCCTCCGCCTACAAAAAAAATGCTGCCATTGATCAATCATGGGCTATAGCTGGCCTTGTAACTCGAACGAAGTATCAGTAATGCATCTGCAATATCAGAGAACACACTGCACATGTAATTTGACACACCTTGACTCAAACAGTTTATGATCATGCACAATTGGTTCACAACCCTCAATTGACTAACATGGCCTCCTTCCCAATGGATTCATTGATATGGTGTGAGGACTCTTATATCCAAGTCCATCACACCCCTCTCCAGCAGTCAGTTGGCTGCTAGACCATGCATGCATGGCGTCCTGACATGAGGGTTGCTACTGAATTGATCATCTTCCACATAGATGTTTAGCAATTATATCACTCTTATTTACTTATTGCAGTGCTTATTTGCTTACACGCTAATTGCACCGGCCGCCAAATTTTCTAACATCTAGATCTACATAAATATATTACATACTTCTCAAGCCACCATGCATATAATAATTTCTCCAACGACACATACGTATACGTACAGATCAGACATGCAAACACAGCGAAACCGCTATCCGGAGACGGGTTGCAACGGTACTCCGTCTCTATCGAACATGACGGACTTCTACGTAAATGTCACGGAAACGTTTTGTGACGGTGCCCGTGTATGTGCAATGGTAATCGACGAACGCCACAGCACGGTACCGTCCACATAGTTATTGACGTCATGGTCACGTGATATAAGTCACCTCCTTTCAAAATGAGCGGCAAGCGACCTTACTGTCACCACTGTGGGGAATACGAGCGTAGGTCTACATGTCCTGAGTGCTTCAAAATCAGCAGATGTAACACACATACTGGTCTCCAGGGAGGTGTGGACCTTCATGAGCGTAGCTTCATCAGGTAACTGTGTCGGTAGGCGCCATTTTTGTTGTTTCGAACCCCCTTCTTTCGTTTACAGGAATTGGTTGTAACGCGAAAGTACATGCTTTTCGTTATGTAAGTTGATGTCTGATACTTGTTTTTCCTCTCGCTTACCATTTCCACGTCGTACTCTGGAGCGCTACGAGGTATGCCAATGTGTCACAAGTATGTAATTTTTTTGTAACAGATGAACGTTTGCTGGCAAGAGAGTTATGCCTTTCGCATTACGGTATACTCTTTCCAATCTGTAAGTTGTTTTATTATTGTTGGGCTTATGATTTTTGTTTCCTCGCTTACAGTGCCTTTCCGCGAAGTTACTTTGTCATTGGAGCGCAATGAGGTATGTGCAAAAGAATCTCTTTTTCTCACCTGCGACTTTTTTATCAGATGAAGGTTTGATGACGAGAGAGTTGTGTGACTGTCGTACAGGTTTCACGCCCGTGTCATCAATACCGCAATTGTGTTTAAGCAAGTACTTCGTGTGGTTCTCATCCTATAATCATATCTTTCAACATGCAGGACAGAATCCTACTAGTACAGTTGTTTTGTACATCGATACGTACAGAGCCAAGCAAAATACTTGCGTTTCCCTTTCGCACATCCTATGTATTTGTATTTTCAAAACTGCTTCAGAATCTGAGAAAGTTGCATGTGATGGTGTGGTGCTGCTTGGATAGAAGCGGCGCGGTTGCTTAAAACCCAACTTACGTACCGACGGTACGACACGGTAAAAAGCGAACCACTTTAACCGTCGATTTACCGAAGTGACGGATTATAACGTATAAATGACGTGAAAGAGTGACGGGGAAAGAGACGTTACCGTCCACTCTCAGTCCACAGACGGCCCGTTGAAATTGATTTCAACGGTATCCGCCTACATCAAAGAGACGGGTAAGGTCACGTGATGAGACGTTACCGTGTCCATGTAACGGTTTCGCTGTGAAAGTACCTTCAATTCGATAAACGAGATCTGTCGATGCTTTTAGAAAACCTGTCGCTATACGATTGCCGTAATTGCTATGCAAATGAATTAATTAACACAAAAAGGTTGGCCCCTACATACTGACACTCTATATGCATACCACCACCATTAAAAAGTGGTGTACGGGTTGTTGAACCATAAAGGCTTTGAATGATGTAAATTGTTGACCAACCAGCTGTTTCATTTTCATTATTCGGACCATATATTGCAGCATACCAGCCATCGACATCGACGTCTCCAAATGTGGCAAGTGCACCCCGTTTCAGCCAAACCTTTAAAGTACGGCAGCCTACAGTACACACGTATAGAGAATAATCGGAATACGCCTATGCTGTTCTTCGCCCACGCTATATGTAATTCTTGCGTTGAATTAGGATACAAATCACATCCCATAATGATCGATCGATGATGAAAAGCTGTCGATTGTCAAAAGCTGTCGATGGATGTGTGATTGATCGATCGCCATCGATCAATCAGCCATCGATACTCGATGCATCGATAGTCGATGCATCGATAGTCGATGCATCGATAGTCGATGCATCGATAGTCGATGCATCGATAGTCGATGCATCGATCATCGATCCACCTATCATCGATGGTCAAAAGCTGTCGATCGATGGTCAAAAGCTGTCGTCGATGATCAAAAGCTGTCGATCGATGATCAAAAGCTGTCGATTGATGTCGATCGATGATCAAAAGCTGTCGATAAATTTATCACTCATTTATGACTCATTTGGCGTTCCATAGAATTGGGGTGGACTTGTATCCCACTTGTTGTTGAGACCTACGGGTGTTGGGGGGCTGAAGCAGTGGCAGCATTATCAAAGCTTGCAGGTCGTCTGGGCTGAAGCAGTGGCAGCATTATCAAAGCTTGCAGGTCGTCTCTATCAGGAATAGTCCAAGACTGTACAGCCGCCTAGGGTTGTCATTAGTAAGGGCGAACTGTAGAGCTACCCTTTCTAGGTTAACTTGACTGTTATAGGACTTATTTTAGTGTATCTAATAATATATGTATCAGTATATAATCTTGTGATAAGTTGAATAATAATTATCAATGCGCTACAGTTGCGAGTTAAGTGAGCGTAACAAACTTTAATAATCGTGAATTATATCAGTTGGAGAAGCCCCGCTGATGTCATAATAGATCGATTGGGTGGAGGAATTCCCCCTACATGTTAAATGGAAAGAATTTGTTCCAGCGAAGCCACTCTTGGAAATGCCCGCTACGAGCGCGGTGGGCATGCCAGACCAGACCACGAAAACGAAGATCGGTGCTTCTCTACACACGATGGAAAGTTTGCCGCGTTTGCCGTGTTCGATGGACATGATGGGCCTATAGCAGTCGACTGTGCGCACCGCGAGTTCCTTAGACTAATAGGCGTGCTGAATGGGCGTACCAAAGATGGAATCAACGGGGCGTTGAGCCAGTGCTTTGATTCCGTCGAGAGCACATTTTTTAAGAGCATACAGGAACACATCAGCGAGAAGGATAGTCTGCAAGCACGTATACCACGTGTACGTAAGCTCGCAAAGCCGGTTAAGCGTTAATTGGCGGTGTGCCCATTGCTAACGAGGGTTTGCTGTTGTGTCCTCCAGGGTATGAAGTCCTACGAGGCATACCAGCGGTTTCCTGATGCAGTGGCCAGACTTGAGAAGCTGGAGCCCCTATTATCAGGAGGGTGTACTGCTGTAGTGGCTGGGATATGTGGGAACAGCCTCTGTGTGGCCAACGTTGGGGACTCTAGAGCTGTGGTTGTCTACTGGGGGCCCAATGGAACATTGGAGACACAACAGCTGAGCACTGACCATGATGTCAAGAATGAAGATGAACTAAAGAGGTTGGAGAGGCTAGGACTGGACCCAGAGGCACTGAAGAGATCTGGACGTCTTGGTCCACATGAGAACACCCGATCCATTGGAGACTACAACATCAAGGGAGGGTACAAGAGTGTGGACATCTTGAGGTGAGGGGGTGGGGCTAAGGAGGGATGCAGGAGTTGTGGGTTCAAGGGAAAGTGCACAAAAAACAATACTATATGTGAAGTTAAGTTTACTCAGATATGTACATATGTGGATGTGGGAGGGCACAGGAATGCTGGCATTTTGATAAGAGATACAAAATGAGCGGACACATTTTATCATGGTGCGTGTGTTTGAACATGAAAATCCTTTATTGTGGGCGTTGTTAGGGTAAGGGTATGAGGTGGGGTGATGTTTGCTTGAGGGTGGTGGTAAGCTAGGGAATAGTGGGAGGAGGTGAGGGAGTAGTGGGAGGAGGTGAGGAGTAGTGGGAGGAGGTGAGGAGTAGTGGGAGGAGGTGAGGGAGTAGTGGGAGGAGGTGAGGGAGTAGTGGGAGGAGGTGAGGAGTAGTGGGAGGAGGTGAGGGAGTAGTGGGAGGAGGTGAGGGAGTAGTGGGAGTAGGTGAGGAAGTAGTGGGAGGAGGTGAGGGAGTAGTGGGAGGAGGTGAGGGAGTAGTGGGAGGAGGTGAGGGAGTAGTGGGAGGAGGTGAGGAGTAGTGGGAGGAGGTGAGGGAGTAGTGGGAGGAGGTGAGGGAGTAGTGGGAGGAGGTGAGGGAGTAGTGGGAGGAGGTGAGGAGTAGTGGGAGGAGGTGAGGGAGTAGTGGGAGGAGGTGAGGGAGTAGTGGGAGGAGGTGAGGAGTAGTGGGAGGAGGTGAGGAGTAGTGGGAGGAGGTGAGGAGTAGTGGGAGGAGGTGAGGGAGTAGTGGGAGGAGGTGAGGGAGTAGTGGGAGAAGGTGAGGGAGTAGTGGGAGGAGGTGAGGAGTAGTGGGAGGGGTGAGAGAGTAGTGGGAAGGGTGAGGGAGTAGTGGGAGGAGGTGAGGGAGTAGTGGGAGGGGTGAGGGAGTAGTGGGAGGAGGTGAGGGAGTAGTGGGAGGGGTGAGGGAGTAGTGGGAGGAGGTGAGGGAGTAGTGGGAGAAGGTGAGGGAGTAGTGGGAGGAGGTGAGGGAGTAGTAGGAGGGGTGAGGGAGTAGTGGGAGAAGGTGAGGGAGTAGTGGGAGGGGTGAGGAGTAGTGGGAGGGGTGAGAGAGTAGTGGAAAGGGTGAGGGAGTAGTGGGAGGAGGTGAGGGAGTAGTGGGAGGGGTGAGGGAGTAGTGGGAGGAGGTGAGGGAGTAGTGGGAGGGGTGAGGGAGTAGTGGGAGGAGGTGAGGGAGTAGTGGGAGAAGGTGAGGGAGTAGTGGGAGGAGGTGAGGGAGTAGTGGGAGGGGTGAGGGAGTAGTGGGAGGAGGTGAGGGAGTAGTGGGAGGAGGTGAGGGAATAGTGGGAGAAGGTGAGGGAGTAGTGGGAGGAGGTGAGGGAGTAGTGGGAGGGGTGAGGGAGTAGTGGGAGGAGGTGAGGGAGTAGTGGGAGGAGGTGAGGGAGTAGTGGGAGGAGGTGAGGGAGTAGTGGGAGGAGGTGACAGAGTAATAACTCAATCATCACATAGAGGGTTGTACTCTAGCAAAATTGGTATTTGTGGTGATTAAAACCCTTCCTAATAATTTTTCAAAAAAGTGAGTTTGACAAAATAGGCGAAAAAAGTAATCGATTTTCATGGACCCGGAGTTAATCAACTAGCTACAGGCATAGAATCTCTCCTTGAGCAGCGAGCATAACATTGTACTTTTATTTTATCTTTATGCACATAAAGAATCTATTATGTATGTGTCATGCACTGTATATGGTTGGTTATGTTTATGTATTTCGAAGCTTGCCCTTGCCCTCGTTGTGTAATATTCTTCAGAACCATGAACAATAGCTATTTGATCTGTACTTTAAAGCATGTTTAAACGTTACTTGATCTCCAGCCATTGCTCTGGTCCACCTGGTACTGCTGAGCCTTATGTCACTACAGTGGATATAGAAGACTCCTTCCTTTACCTCATGCTTATGAGTGATGGAGTGTACAATAGCATTGAGGCAGCTGAAGTGGAGGGTGCCCAGACCATTGGTGCCAACCAGGTTCTGGCTAACATGGTACACAGATGTGCCCAAACACCAGGTGTGGAGTTCAGCTCCATAGCACAGACCACACTGGACCAGGTGGCCCACCTCCATGAGGAGGCCTTCCAGAGGAGTGCTCAACATGACGTTAGATCACCGAAGGCAGCGGCCTGTCGCAAGAGGGATGACATGACCTTAGTGGTGTACTCATTTGCTCTTGGCCAACCCCCAAAGGTGTGCCCACACACACATATTATCTGTGGTCTGTGTCATTTATTGATGTTGATGTCTACAATACATCCACACACATGTACAAACATGCACATTTCAATTGCATCACAGCGTGTGCTTGAAATGCTTAGGCGTTTGGCTTCCTATCAATTTGGAGTATATGTAACATTGTATTTGAAAGCCCAATGAATAGACTTTTTTTTCTTTAGATAATTGCAATTATAAACAGTTTTGTCGTTGCATTGAACTATCTATATATATACCCTAACTGTGTACCCTTCTGCATCACTGCAATTTACACATGTGTATCCATATATATATATGTATGGGGTCATATGATATGATAATGTCTACAGACATTATCATATCATATGAGGTAAATATTGTAAATATATATATATATATATATATATATATAGGACAGTTTGTGATAAAGTGTCGTTTCGTTATATATATTATAATAGAATTTCTATGTTTATATTTAAAATTAGAATTTCGTTCCATCCCTTTAAAAGACTTAACATATAGGGTGTTACCTCTAGAGGTTCAAAAGTTAAACATCCTTCTGCACGAGAATTCAAATCACTTCAAAATCAGTATATGCATTGCTAAGAGACCTGTTGCTATTGATTTGTCCTGTTTGTTAATTTGTACTCTGCACATTGCAAAGATAATTTGCCTCCGCAAAGTTTGTGCACATTTTGCTGCTCGATTTGCACTAATGATTTATGCACGCACCCTCCCATAACATGACTTGCCTAAATCACTGTCGGGAATCAAGCAGGAAAATGTAAATAAATGTGCATACACTTTGCAAAGCTATGTCTTCACAACGGATAGAGTAAAAAGTAAAGAACAGGACAAATCAATTGTGAGAGAACTCTTCTACTGACATTTTGAAACGATTTGTAGCCTGCTGCAGAGAATATTTAAGTTTTGTATGTACTGTATGGAGAGGACCTAAGGGACAGAAATAAAACGTGCCATAGAGAAATAGTGAGGTAGGATGTGATACCAAATATTACGTTGGTAACCTTGTGTTGTTTGATACAAACAGAGAGCTTCTTATTATATACATTTTCACGTGAACTGTCACATTAATTGCATTGTATATGCATAGTTCACAACAAAATTGTATCTAGTTTTAAAATGCTCTCTTTGCACATATGGATGCTACCCCTAAACTTAGTGGTGCAAAGTTTAATTTATTAGGCATGCGAAATATAAAGAATTACCTGTATAAGATAGCTATGCAAAGCATATGCCCACTTCCCTGCTAGATTCATTCAATAGGCATGTACCTTTTGCATACATTGAGGTGTGGTTTTGACTGCAGATGTGTAATTGCTTAGTCCATCTCTATCTTCATAACAGGTTAAGTAAAATTAATGAACAACCAATGCAACAACTCTACACATGTACCGGTTTTGTAGACTCCCTGCCGAAATAGTAAACTTGGTATGAATTTGTTAAGATACAACTGCTATGCATGTTTGAAAATATATTAATATTAATATTTTACTAGATCTGTGGTGAGTTTGGACATGTTTGATAAGCAGACGCATAAACCATATAGGGTATTCCCAGGAATGTAAGCAGGAGCGAAGAAGACAACGCAAGGGTGGAGGATGAAGTGAGAAAGAGCATGGATGCCTTATTGAAAGAGAAAGATGAAGAGATGAGAAGGATGGCGATATTACTAGAAGAGAATAAAAGAGAGAATAATGAAGAAGTACGAAGGATCACTGATGCAAAGGATGAAGAGATGAGAAGGATGGTGGAAGAGAAGGAGGAGGAGATGAGAATGATGGCAGATACAGTGAGAGAGAAGGATGAAGTGATTAGAAGGATGGTAGATTCACTGAAAGAGAAGGATGAAGAAATGAGAAGGATAGCAGATACATTGAAAGAGGATGAAGAGATGAAAAGGATGGCAAAATACAAGGAGGAGGAGATTAAAAGTATGGCAGATACATTGAAAGAGAAGGATGAAGAGATGAAAAGGATGGTAGATAGATTGAAAGAGAGGGATGAAGAGATGAGGATGGTGAAAGAGAAGGAGGAGGAGATGAAAAGTATGGCAGATACAGTGAGAGAGAAGGATGAGGAGATGAAACGTATGGCAGATACATTGAAAATGAAGGATGAAGAGATGAAGAGGATGGTAGATACGTTGAAAGAGAGGGATGAAGAGATGAGGATGGTGAAAGAGAAGGAGGAGATGAAAAGTATGGCAGATACAGTGAGAGAGAAGGATGAGGAGATGAAACGTATGGCAGATACATTGAAAGTGAAGGATGAAGAGATGAAGAGGATGGTAGATAGATTGAAAGAGAGGGATGAAGAGATGAGGATGGTGAAAGAGAAGGATGAAGAGATGAAAAGGATGGTAGATAGACTGAAAGAGAGGGATGAAGAGATGAGGATGGTGAAAGAGAAGGAGGAGGAGATGAAAAGTATGGCAGATACATTGAAACAGATGGATGAAAGGATGAGAAGGATGGCAGATACATTGAAAGAGAACGATGAAGAGATGAGAAGGATGGCAGATAGATTGAAAGAGAAGGATGAAGAGATGAGGATGGTGAAAGAGAAGGATGAAGAGATGAAAAGGATGGCAGATACATTGAAAGAGAAGGGTGAAGAGATGAAAAGTATGGCAGATACATTGAAAGAGAAGGATGAAGAGATGAAAAGGATGGCAGATAAATTGAAAGAGAAGGATGAAGAGATTAAAAGGATGGCAGATACAGTGAAAGAGAAGGATGAAGAGATGTGGAGGAAAGCGAAAGAGACTGATGAAGAGACGGGAAAGAGGATGATGTAAGTTACGCAGTGTAAGTAAGAAGTTTGAATGTGTTACATTTAAATTTTATATACGTAAGTAAGAAGTTTGAATGTGTTACATTTAAATTTTATATACCGTAAGGTACCGTTTATGAGCCCCCCTACCCCTCCGCCCCTAACAAAAAATGGTTCATGTTTTAACGTACTCAACTACATACCCGCAGATGTCTTGTGGACGAATTTGTTCCATATGTTAGGACATAAAATGATACCCATATATGACAATGACAAAAGATATACAGAAACGGTCGTGATTATGAAGATACGGGCATTTAAACATGACTCTTTTTTTTCGTTGGGGGTGGTAGTGGGGGGGGGGGGGGGCTTATATAAGTGATACTTTACGTTATATATATATGTCCATCATGTCAAGCTCTGTTCACATTGTCAGTGTTCTCCATAGTACAATTTACTTATTTGGCATATGAATTTAAGTGTGAAAACGAATCACAGCTCATACTATTCAAAATAAGTGGCTGTAGAATGCAGTGTACAATTTAGTGTTAGACTGATTAGCAAGGGAATACGATGATGAATGAGATGGGTGTGGGAGTGTATTGGCAGTTGAATGTGCAAGATGGCATTAGTACAGGTTTTAACCATTAATAAAAGTCCACTACAACTTCTTCATTGTAAATTGATAGGTTCACCATGGAGTTGTAATGGCTGACATTTCTAATTAGCGCACACATTTAAAAAAATTCATAGTGAGAATCAATCAGTAATACAGTATGATTGGATGCTTATTGTCTGAGCACTGCTTACCGGGAGCAAGTGCAACTAATATAGCAGTTTACACATAGGTATTACATTGTGAGCACAATATATAATCCATCTTGCATGCACCAGCTGAAAACTAAGGAACTTGAAAGTGGTCTTGGTGTCATTAATAGTTGTTGTAGGGAAGGAGGATCAAATGAAGGTGGTTGCAGAAAAAAAAGAAGAATGGAAATAGGCGAAAAGGAAGAGGAGTGGAGCAGCAAGCATTATGAGAAATCCTAGCACATTAGCCTGGATTTTGCTGTTGCTGTGCGTCTTGTGACTGCCATAACAGGCTTTGAATGGATGAGCATGCACTGTTATTCTAAGTTGTCGTTGCAGATGTGTGAGAATGGATGTGATACTTCCTGTAGAGGAAAAGGAAATAATTTTGTCCACTGAACTGCAAGTGCACAGGGGAACCAATATGTGTGCATGTATATACACATACACACTTGAATGGATTTGCAACCTCACAAAATGTTATGAGAGATTAAAATGAAGATTGTATACGGGTTCTTCATATAATTTTATTAAAATTCTAAATCACTGTGTGTAAGTGTTTAATTGAGTAGAACATTCTGGCATTATTAAACAGTACACTAAAATATATTTTTATGGTTGATACAGCTATATTGATGGCATGCAAGGACAAATAGCTTTATTGAAAGAGGTGAGGTATTATGCTGCATTGAGGTATGTTGTGTCTAAAGCTGTACTGATCTAGGAGGTGAAGAAGTTGAAGGAAAATGTGAAAGAAGACCAAGAAAAGTATTTGTTACTTTTGGATGCTAAGAGAGCAAGTGAGCAATGTCTGGGAAATAAAGATGAGGAAATGAGACAAATGGAAGAGTTGCTAAACGAAAAGAATCGTGAAAAAGATGTGCTATTGAAAGAGAAAGATGAAGCTCAGAGAAGAGTGGAAGAGCTATTGCAGGACAAGAGAAGGTTAGAAGAGTTATTGGAAAAGGACACAGAGAAGAGGAGGATGGATGTAACAACTGGTGAGGTCAAATGTACCTAACTACATGCATGTTTTTGGTCCTGTTGTAACACACGTTATCACTCTCCACAGCTACAAGACACCAACTGGACTCAAATGATATAGATGTATTGTTCTCACTGGTGGAGCCTGCAAGTGTGCATTGGAAGACAGTTGGTGAACATTTAGGCTTGCAGTGTTCCACTGAAATGGACTCCGAATGTTTCAAGATTCTGTTAAAGAGGTGGCTGCTGACTTCTTCCCAACGGCATCCACAATTTAGACCGCCTTACACTGAGGACCTTATTCATGTCCTGACAGTGGTTGGCATGAAAGAGGTAGCGAGTAAGTTGGGGGAAAACCCAACTTTAATGTCCGAAAGGAAAAGAAGGATTGAAATTGAATATCTCTAGTCTATTATAAACATTAAATTTCCATGTTTTTGTATATTCCTTTTTTTAAAAATTGGACTGATCCAATTATTTCATAGAATAAATGTTGTGTTATATGCTACGCAATTGGATAATGTATTTAGCCATGCCATGTACTGAGTGATGGCCACAATGAAGTGTCCGATGTACCTCTGCTGACATGCACCCTGCATTGACCATAGTTTGTTAAGTTGTGGTTTTGTTCTATCTGTACTACAATTGATCAGTCGCGTATTCGGAGTATATAAGTCTAGTTAATGCAACCGGGCTGAGTGTTGTGGCTAATCAATTAAAAAGGAGTATTTAGCACATTACGCCACAATAAGCCTCGTGGTGCTCTGCAAGTACTGACACAGAAGGCTGGTTCTGCCGTAGTAGTTTAGACCCAAACCAGAGGTAGTATGTATTACAATCACTTGAAGGATACTAACCATGACAGATGATACCGGTAGTGTGCTTTGGATCAATGGACTAGTACTGCTAGTTGTGAAGTCACCCCAATGTACAGTTCTTTATGTGTTAAACATATGGGGTGTTTCTAACGTTATAACTCAGTATACTAGCTATAGTTATAATTAAACCTCTATATATATTACCTCTGGTTAAACATATTGTAAATGCGAAGACCATAATTAGTACTTTGTGATTGGTGGTGTATATCAAAGAGCCTAGAATCACGCAATTCAAATCATGCATGATTTGACAATATCTATAGTAATATCAATACTGACAGCAATTGATAACCTGTTTGTTACAAAATTTTTGAGCCTGGTAATAGCTAATTCCCATTGAGGTAAATGAATTTGATTCCTTAGTATCAACTTCAGGAAATTCAGTTGATCCACTTGAATATTTAATTGGCCACAATTCATTTAAATTCGGAGGGTCACTGGTCTACTTTAATTATACTGCACGTTTATTCTTCGTAATAGTATGGAGTAACTTTTATCAAGTACCTAATGTGCTCATCTGCATGCATAGATTTGCCTCTAACTACTTCACAGAACGTGCAAGGGGCCAAATTTTTCAACGTACAGCAGATAGGGATTCATCCTGCTTACCTTTAATTATAAATGATTCGATGTAAGGGACTGGCAAGTAATGTTGTGACAGACATGCACAATTCCAATAGCATACAAAAGTCATTGTGGGGTTAGAAAAGTACATAGAAGCTAGTGCACAACTAATAACACCACTTAACGCTTCTCGATTCCATCCGGAACTGTCTGCTCAAGTGTGGCTTGACCCTGACCTTCACTAGGCTCGATCATTTCTGTGTTCCACAACTGGACGTATTTCTCGTAGTCTTTACCATTGAAGCCGAGATACATGATGACTCCAAACAGGCATAGTCCCAAAGGTAACGCAAATTTTTGCCGTCTCAATCCTCTGGAATCGACTTTATAAACGCCGTCAATGTTAAATTTTCTGGCGTTATTATTTAGAAAAGGTATTGGATTGTCCTTTGCAGCGGCAGACTTTATCCCCCTTGTTGCGGACCTCGATGGAGGTGAAAGCGTGCTTGAGAGCGTTCTCACGGCATAGCGGCGTTGCCCCGTATGGAGACCATTCACTAAAGCCGACGACGGTCTTAGTACATGTACCCGCATGTCATCAATTAAAGCGCACCTATTAGTACAGAATTTTAATAACGTAATGGTTAATAATTTTAGTAGCGATCAATATGCGCAATATCAGGGCGGGCCTGACCACTTTTTAATGGAAGAAGCAAAATTAATCATATACCCAAGGCCCGTAACAAGGGAGCGGAAAAATAAATGGGCGGAGCTAGACGGCCTAGACTCTCAGTCTGGCCCACCCAGGGATTCTCACCATGTAGTAGTCAGTAGTAGCACCCGAAGTGGAGCAACATATATATTGTGTCCAGAAGATCAAAAATGGGTAGTTTTTCAAGTTTTCTAATTTTTCCGTAACTCCAAAGAGGTTCTATCAAATGGTCCTTACGCATCCTACTATCCATCATAAATTAAAGTTATTAGGCACTGAATTTATAATTAGCCATACATTTCAATGCGAGCGTTACTTTTTTTTTGCTTGTCCCGGAAAATTTGAAAAAGTATCACAAGGGCAGTCCACAGGATATTAACGAGTGATTTTGCTGGACTCTGTTCCTTATACAATTATATGCACATTTGGGGGTTGCCGGATAGGTTTTATCTTCAATGAGATTTTTGCTCAGTATATTCTGATCGAGCGTTCAATGATCTCCTTGCATGTAATTCTTATACCAAGGCCAACACATACATGTAGAAGATACTACAGAGTGATGATCAGCAATTAGTTGAAGATTCACATGCATGGCTCAATTGAGTAAAAGTGTACAACTTTAAGCCGGCAAACTTTGAAATTCGCACGATTAATTATATTCTCTTCATTTTTCCAGTTCCAATATCCGACCTCCTTTGACAAATATGCATGCATGCATCTTCAGCTTTGTTAGAACTAAACACCATCAGAGCATGAGGGCTTGCAAGTCTAGCCTGCCGGCTATAAAAGCAAAACGATTTTGCGGATTCACACAACACTACCCAACTGTACGCTTGTACCAATTACAACGTATTAATTCTTTCCGATATGTACATGGTTGTAGGTTTGGCAGAAATCGTGTAGTACTAGTTTGGAAGGGGCCGTGCATGCAAATATACCATTGCAGGAACACTGCTTATACTCAATCGGAACATCAGCCGATATATTCTTCTTAATTCACAGCACACTCTTATTAACACTTAGTTCTCCACCAATAATGCTTCTGATAGACTGAAAAGAAGTTGGTGACATAGTTAATCGGTATAATGAGGTCCAACGCTATAGCTCAGAGCTGCGGAATATCTATAGCTGCAATTCAGCCATGCATAAGGGCGTAAGTTAGGTGACGCGGGAGCCTCACTATAGCTTTGCTTAGAGTATACGTAGCCAGAAATTATAAACTATAGCTAGCTGATCACAAATCATCAGTAATATCTCCTCTTTGTCCACTGACATCATTTCTGTCATTTAAAGGCCAAAAAATCAAGCCAGGCAGTTGCCTGCATGATATGGCGAGTTTCGCCTGTTATGTAGTGGACTAAGCTAACAATATATCCCCACAACTAAACTGTTCACTATATACCATGCGGTGTAAATATCTTTAATTAGCAATTGTATAATTAAGCATATATATATTAAAGCACTGGGGGGAGAGTGGGCTTGAGGCCCCTACTTTACCCTATTAATTTCCAACGTGGAACCTTGAATATTTAGCTAAATTAAATGCATGCGCAAAATAGAAATCTTTGTTATTGAGATCAGTAGTTACGATATTACATTATCTCTGGTTACAATCAGCCTGGCTACAATACCATTTTAATAGTCATGGTATAATTGGCCCAATAAATTTATATACCATCGCATGGAACGTCACCGACCGCAAATGTAATATTCCAATCGTAGCGCACCAAATGCGTTCTTATCAGGATAGCTCATCAAAAAGCGACGCTCGCAGCTGTCTCGCTGCTGTTAAACTCTACGTCTTTCTAGTTCTCATTCCTCAACTCTTGTGGGTGGCGAGTTATGCGACGGCAGGAGGATACGCCTATCTTTCCTTTTGTGAAGGTTGTTCACCGCACACCACTAGTATGGGTCCTGCCAGTGCCGACCCGAATAGTGCACAAGAACAACAACCTCGCAGCAACTTGCTCTCGAACATCTCAAAGGCTGATCCGTGTACGTGTCATATTGACCGTAATCTGGAGGACGCCTTCAAAGCTGATTCGATCGATTCGCCCGGGGGTTGGTAAGTTTACGGTGCTGTTGAACAGGACTTAGGCGGAACAGCATAGGGCAAATGTCTGCATGCAACGCATACACGCGTATTATGACATTGTGCACGCACATTTACGGAGTAATTTCACTGTTTGCATATTGTCCATATGTAGGTATATTCCTCACTCTCTACCTGATCTGTCTGGTCCCTGTAACATCAAGGTTATAAACTCTTCGCTCTCACAGTTGGAGTTTCTGACAATGTGAGTATTGTAGAAGGGATTTGGTATAAGTGTCCATTGTTATTCAAAATGCCTATACACCTTGAACCAGAAGGAGATTAGTATTCCATGTACATGTAGGTGTATGAATATTCTCAGTGTGGTTTGATACCACTGACCTGTTGTTTAATTGTGCCTATCTAACATTGACACTACATGGTGTCCACTAAACACTGGTGTTGGATGCATTGGTGTCCACTGAACACTGGTATTGGATGCATTGGTGTCCACTGAACACTGGTATTGGATGCTTTGGTGTCCACTGAACACTGGCATTGGATACATTGGTGTCCACTGAACACTGTTGTTGGATGCATTGGTGTCCACTAAACATCGGTGTTGGATGCATTGGTGTCCACTGAACACTGTTGTTGGATGCATTGGTGTCCACTGAACACTGTTGTTGGATGCATTGGTGTCCACTGAACACTGGTGTTGGATGCGTTGGTGTCCACTGAACACTGGTGTTGGTTGCATTGGTGTCCACTATACACTAGTGTAGAGATGTCGCAATATCTCATTTTTCATTTGGTCAGGTTTGCGTACAAGGAACCTGTCGTGCTAAGAGGGATGTCAGACCAGACTGTAAGTTATGCATTTAATTGTCACTAGTCAACAATATACATTTTATTGGCCACTTCTGAGTTCTTTGCTGCTTACATAATTATTTAGGAAATATGATTTTACAGCGAAAAACACATGCATTTTTTTTCTTGTTTCAAAATATTTAATATTCCAAGAGACCTGTTAATATATTTTATTCTTCCTGAACTGATTATATGGGATTGAAACATGATGGATAGACCAATTACATGCATAAGAATGTTCTAATGTTCCTCTACAACAATAAAACTTTCTTACGCACTAGAAATTGGTCTATTGATCATAGAGTTACAATAGCCTGAATTTGTAATTATGTGTACTCTAGCGTGCACCCGTGAAAAATCACGAGATGATTATTTTTAATAGTCTTTAACATGCATGCCCTGTGCTACATCACTCAATCACGTTCGTTTCTGTTTTACGAAGAGGTTCGCACACTTGGATCACTCTTTGCATCCTCCTGTGACGTCCCGCCAAGAGCGGCTTAAAACGTATATATGCCATGGTTACTTAGTGTGATGTAATTAATACAAAGGGTTCCCATAAGTTATAATTCATTTTTAATAATAATAATAATAATAATAATAATATAGGAATACAATATTTAGGAGGAGAAACAACATGCATGAATTATTAATAAATCATGCTACAGTTCAATAAACTTTAAGATGGGAGCCACCTGGAAAGGATTGCTGTCGCATTTGCCCTCACCAGATGCAAGTTGAGCCTGCTATACAGGTCAGACAGCACAACTGACTTTGGTTTGCCCGATATGATGGCAAGACGGGAGGCAAGCATCTTAAACGAGTCCATGGCTTCCTTTCCCCAAGCACCATAGGACTCCGTGACCAGAGGTACACAATACCAGCCCAAAGCATTGCATTTGGGGTCATTCTCAGTATGCTTTCGCTCTTCAGTGGACAAGGCAGCTGCCCCAGCTGACAATCCCGCTACTGAAACAATTTTGGGGTTTAGCGGTGATGTCACTGAAATATCAAAGGCAGCTGGTTTGCCAAGGGCCCAGTTGGGTAGCAAAATGTCTGCAGGGCGTGAATGGTCAATTCATTAAAAAAAATAATACTGTTTCACCCAGTGCTGCATATATTATGTTCTAACATACGGTTACTACAATGTATGCGACCTCTATAACATGCCTGTGCAATACAAATACTTCTTGGAATTTTCTTGTCAGATAGTAACTACATGTTCTTGGCCTGTACAATATACGATGAGACTTGAGAGTGAACCACAACAGCATTGCTTTAATTCTTACTGCATGTGATGACACTATTACCTTCTGTGCAGGCATGTATGTTGTGTGGCACTAAGTATGTGTTGCTATGTACTTTTGTGTGGGAGGTAGTCGTTCCTATTGGTTGCTAAGGAATGCATACCTAGCAACCAATAGGTGCTAGGCCGAGTATGTAAATATGGACGTATGGAAATTATAGTAGTAGATGTTAATTACATACATTATCTTTCCTGGAAAATATTATGCATAATAATGTTGTGTTAGGTCCTTTGTCTACATGTACAATCTCATATATTCTGTTATTTCTCCTAATAAAATGTAATTGA
This sequence comes from Eunapius fragilis, assembly GCA_963681505.1. NCBI lineage: Eukaryota > Metazoa > Porifera > Demospongiae > Spongillida > Spongillidae > Eunapius > Eunapius fragilis. The sequence continues at coordinate 3,421,994 of OY811981.1, read as the reverse complement.
AAAGGTTTGTGTGTTTAATGGTCATATGGTTAATATAAATGTCTATTGTCCTGAGTGTCCCACCCAGGGGTACAATTGGACACCCGGGTGGACAGCAAAAAAAGATTTTGCTGTTCAGTCATGGAAGGGACCTAGTTGCATTTAACGGTACCGGCTTATAGATTAGGATCGGGCCGAGATAAGTAAGGCTTAAATCCTTTTGGTATTCATAAAACGAGCCGTGCTAGCTGACCTACCCATTACGCTCCGTGCGGTACGTCGTATACTAGCTACGGGCGTAATGGATAGGTCAGCTAGCACGGCTTGTTTTACGGTATCAAAAGGATTTAATCCTTACTTATCTCGGCCCGATCCTAATAAGACTTGTTCTATAAGCCACTACTGTTAAATGTAATTAGGCCTCTTCCATGACCAAACGGCAAAAACTTTTTTTGCTTGTCCACCCTGGTGACCAATGGTACCCCTGGGTGGACACTCAGGACAATAGACATTAACTGTAGTTTTTCACCAGCTACTTAGGACCCAATCTGCGAGGTCAGTCCTCTTGAGGGACTATGGTCAGTCTTTGATCACAGTTGCTACTGCAAACACTCACTCCTATCGTAAAGGTGATCTGTGGGTTCACTTCACTTTGCATGCACACATTTTGTTTGTGATGCCATGCGATTCTGAGCCATTCCAGTCCTTGCTAATGCAAGTTCACTCAGTGCCAAATGGTTTGGGTTTTGGCTACTCCATTACCTGATTGTTTGAGTACAGGCCTCATTTTTACTGGCATCTACATTGAGATACATGTGTATCTCTATTCTTTTGCAATGTTTTGCAATGTTCCAACATGATTTGCATGAAAGGGATTGGTATGACTATACATGAGTACTCTCTCATGTACTATTTGCTCATAGCTTAATTTCAATGTGTAAACTATCAAACTGCATTTGTAGAAAGATCATATGACAATATCCGCGTGCCATGGCAACAGATACACCTGTATGCACCCCCGTGCCATGGCAACAGATCCATGGTAACATATATGCACATGCATGCCATGACAAAAAAGATCCGTGGCAACAGATATATGCACCCAGGTGCCATGGCAGCAGATCCATGGTAACAGATATATGCACCCGCGTGCCATGGTGACAGATATGCACTCACCAGACAATAATGGCTCCCGCAATCCTTATTTAAAGATGATTATCAGATTTGAACACATGCGTTGAAATGTTATAAACTAGGGTTTATTGACTAGTATTTTAATGTTGAAAAATCGGTTTGGCTTGCAAAAAATATGACTACCAGATTTGATTTAATATGGTGGAGCCATTTAATAACGTTGATGCTAGAGTAGTGGGAAAACACAACGCATGGCACAGGTGGGGAAGTAGTGCAAGTTTCCAAGGTACTGTAGGGACTAGAAGCATGCTGTGTGATGAAATAGTGAATAACAGCAGCGCTCAACTTAGGGTACACCAACACACCAGCTTTAGCAGAAGCAAGCATCTACTTGAACTGACCAGGGAGAATCATTGCTATGGTGGTGGTTACTATCAGTAACCACTGATGTTGTGGTCCTTATCTAAGGATGACGTCAATCCTTAAATAAAGATGTGCCACAACCTCCATGTTTTAACACAAGGACATCAATCATATTGGATCATATTAAAGCATTTTATTCAATATACATTTTTGCAATTACTGACGTTTGCATGTGCTGGAAATGGGATGGATTTTTTAATTCTGCAGGATAGCAGGTACTGGTACTTACTATGACTGTATAATGTGTCGAGAGCAGGACGATACATGTACATGTAAATGTAATTTTTTACGTGTACATGTGGGTGAAGAGGGTGCATGGCCATTCACTATGCGGCATGTGCTGATATGCACGGGTACAATTCATATTAGTAGCAACAAAGTTGCCTTATATTCGGTTGTACATGTATCTTACCATGCAGTTCAAATGACCCTCTGCGAGTACATCACAAAAGTGATGAAACCTCAGACCATGGAAATGCTTGGCAATGGTAGGCAAACATTGTGTTAAATAGACAATACTCTTGGGCTTACAAAAGTGAATTTGCGTGGAAGTGTATTCAGAATTTGAAGGCGAGAAATGCTTCAGATTTTAACTGTGTACTCTTGTTGGTCTAAAGTGCTTCTTTGCTTACTTGTACAGTGGTTCATTGCTCCGCAGAAACTCTTTACCACTTTGGTGACAATGATAGAGAAGGCTGGAAGGACCTGTTCTCTCTCTACAAATTACCTCCCTTCACTTTGCCTGGTCTCAAACCTGTTCTCAGCTTCGGATTAGCTGGTTAGTGGATTCATTTAAACGCATCCACAAGCAATTTTTTGTGCACTGGGAAATTTAAAAAAATTGTATCTTGAAACCACAGCATTGCTAATTATACATGTAGGTTATTACCACCAATCAGGTTCATCTAGTGTTTGAATTTCTGTAAGAAATGTATATGGACATGTGCCTTAAAAACAACTGTAAGGTCATTGCCTCTAATTCATATGCAATCATTAGTTATTGCAGTAAGTATTTCACCTACTGATTTCTTTTATGTGATGTAATACGGCGGTTTTCCCTGCACCAAATCCTACTATGCAGGACCAGGAACTGGTGTGCCCTTTCACATTCACGGTCCAACTTTTGCAGAGACAATTTTCGGTCGGAAGGTAAGTTTCTTTCTGGGAATTATGTACATGTAAGATTGCATTTAGTTTTCTCATTCCTCCTCTTTAAGCGTTGGTTCCTGTACCCCCCAAAACATCGCCCCAGGTATAACCCGGATGACACCACTCTTCATTGGCTGGTGCATGTCTTTCCCACACTGGAAGTGGATGACAGGCCGCTTGAATGTACCCTGAGTCCCGGTGATGTAAGTAGAATAAAAAATATCTCCTGTAGCCATAGCTGGTACATAATGCATATATGGGATGTTCTACGAGAAAATGGGCCTTGTGGATAATTTATACAAGTAAATAAAAACATTCTCTACGAGAAAGTTGGTGGGATATAGGATTTGATTATGACATTGGTGGTGTAAAAAGCAAGGAAACAAGGTCTTATCAGAAGGGAAAATGTCATAGTCCTATATTTAGCACATTTCTAGGGCATGTGTTGTTTGTGTGCTAAATATAGGACTATGACATTTTCCCTTCTGATAAGACCTTGTTTCCTTGCTTTTTACACCACCAATGTCATAATCAAATCCTATATCCCACCAACTTTCTCGTAGAGAATGTTTTTATTTACTTGTTTTCTTAATTTTTTTTTCATATATTATATAAAAGCGAGTCCTCCAGCCGATTCTGAAGCTATTGGTGAAATTTTCATCGCTTAGAAATGTTCCTGTCCTGAGTTATGCGTTGCCAAGAAGAAGGAGGAGGAGAAGAAGACGACCCGCCCCTTGTTCCGAGACTGGGTACGAGGACGGGCAGTACACTCTTGTTCTCAACAACCACGCGGTTCAGCGACATGAAACAAAAACGAAACTACTCATTTTTGACTTCTAGATCGATTGCTAAAACAAGCTACACGATCCGATCGTCGGGAGTGTTGTTACAGACGGGTCGCGTTTTTAAAATGACATTCATAGTCGGGGTCAAATCCTATATGGAAGTTTCTAACGAAACTTCCGATATACATGTATAGCATCCAAATCAAATTGATATATCTTCTGAACTATTAATGTGATCGATCGCCATCCTATTTTCAACACAGCATACCACACTATTTCTATATATATAAATACATTTCGGTGTCTTAGTCATGTGGGGTACCAATGTTACAAGGTCCGGTCCAAATGGCCACATCTTCAGGTAGGAGCATCCAAATTGCTTCAGATTTGGTATGTATGTACATTTATGTATGTATGTATGTATGTATGTATGTATGTATGTATGTATGTATGTATGTATGTATGTATGTATGTATGTATGTATGTATGTATGTATGTATGTATGTATGTATGTAGAAGGGTCTAGTCACTATTGGGTTCTTCTCTTTTTTACTTCATCCATTGTGGAGATATAGCTGTGCAAAGTGCGCTCACGGTTTCCCACTCTATTCGCACCAATGATTTAGGCAATTCGGTAGGTGTCTAAATCATTGGCGCAAATAGAGCGGGAAACTGTGCACGCACTTTGCACAGCTATATCTCCATAACGGATGAAGTTAAAATTAACAAACATAACAGTTCGATAGCGACATGACCCATCTACGTACTTACCGAATGTGAAGTGATTTGGTGCTCCTACATGAAGATGTGGCTGTTTGGAACCCTATGTGGTATTGGACCTTGCAATGCTGATTATGCAACAGTCAACTACTTGAATATTGTCTTTCTGTTATCTTTAGCATGTACAATAGTGTTAGCAATGATTTTTATGTCAAGTCATTCCTTGTATATATTGCATGTGATTAAATGGTTTAATTGTGACTGCTTCATGTTACTTCACAAATAGCTTTTGATTCTTCTTATAGTACTGAATGATCGTTTACTTGTGGCGTTAGTTGCAAGAATGATAAGTAGTATCTGCACAAGCTTTAAGACTTCTCTCATAAGCTGCACTCCTGGTCCAAGATCATGAAAATATTGCTCAAATGTTGCTTGCCTCCATTATAGTGTCTGGAGCTGAAGACGCAGGGTCTCGCCTGAAAAGTCATCTTTAAAAAATTCAACAACCTTAACAAGGATTGGTTCAGTATCTTTGCCATTCACAGCACATAAGAGGAGCTCTTCGTGCATAGCATACACTGCATAGTCAGGTTGAGAGAAGCGGTCGTTTATAGCTGTTGTGATTGAATCCAATGCTTGGAAATAAATTCTATAGTGGTGATCCAGCATACTCAAGCAATGCTTTGCCACCTATGCATTCCTCTAATCGCAGGGGTGTTCTGCGTCATCGTGGCATTGTAGTAGGACTGCTTATGTTATTTTCATCTGCAGAACGTTCCACTTTCTTCCAAAACATACTCCACATCTCATCATTTCTTAACACCGATAGCGTTTTCACAGTCATGGTTGCAATAAGTTGTACTTCAATGCTGTTAGCACCTTATTCTATTTCTAGTGCCCGAGCTTGAACTGTTCATCTAATATAGGACACAGAACATGTATATTGGTACATCATTCATTGCCAAACTTTTATGTTCTTCAGCTGTGCTTCTCTCTTTGGTGAGAACTTTACTAGCTTACAAGTTATTTTGTACACTGTATCCAGCACATCTTTCATATGGGTACACTGCATCAGAGGTCGCCAGGTTTAGAGAATGGCCATAGCAGTGTGTGTATAATGCACATGGTTGATCTGTCTTTATAATAGCAGCAACACCATTCTTATGGCCACTAATTGTGCTGCAACCATCATAACATTGACCACTACATCTATCCAAGGGTATTTGTACATGTATCAGGACATATTTTATTGCTGCAGCAATTGTAGAAGTATCTAGTATAGTCATATGAAATCCTCATGTGACATTAGATATTCATCAGTCCACCGCAGACAGATAACCAATTGTTCTCGGTTTGACATGTCCCTGGTTTCATCAACCATGAGCATCGTCATCAACTTTGTTGTGCATCATCCCATTCCCTCCAGTAGTTTTCCTTCTTTCACCAACCTCGGAACGAACATCTGATTGCATAAACCTTGTAGCACAAGAATCAGCATGCATTTTTTATTTTTTATTTTTTTATTTAAATTTTTTGTATTAATAATGCTATATTATGAAAGATAGAGATAGTACAATCGATGAACATGGAATATATGGGACAGTGTCCAGCTAAATCACCCTTATGGTACTTTTTCAAAATTTCCAGAACAAGCAAAAGAAAAGTAACGCTCGCATTGAAATGTATGGCTAATTATAAATTCAGTGCCTAATAACAATTGTGATGGATAGTCCGATTTTAGGATGCGTAAGGACCATTTGACAGAAGCTCATGGGTGTTCAAGGAAAATAAAAAAATTTGAAAACTTGAAAAACTAGCCAGAAGGGTGATTCTGCTGGACACTGTCCCATATACACCTACAGATGAAATAGATTAAGATATGAGAGTCCAGACCATTATTGCTCTCACAATAGATCTTGTCAAGGTTAGATTAAGCCTGCTGTCACACAGCTACTCTTTGATTTTGGAGACCCAATGGCAAGCCGGGTTGCTAGATGGGAAAATGTGTCCCTAGCCTCCTTCCCCCATTTCCCATAGGTCTCGACAGCCAGAGGGACGCACACCCACCCTAGCTCACTGCATTTGGGATCATTAGCCTTGTGCTTGTGGGTTTCTGCTGATAGAGCTGCGAAGCCTGATGTGATGCATGCTTGATTAAGTGAGGCAACAGAGAGGGGGGATGACACAGTGAAATCAAAGGCAGCAAATCTGCCAGTGATCCAATCACGTCATGATGGTGTGGATGAGGGCCAGGGGATCCTGAGGATCTGCAGGAGTCATACTTGGCTGTGCGGTAAATAGCTTTGTCTGTTTCAACTTTGGTTCATCTGATGGCAAGCAATTGTCAATATTGCGATTCATATCGAATGCGGTCGCTTTAACAACTAGTATTAATAATTTATTCAAATGAATAATATTATATTAATTTGCAAGGTAAAAGTAGGGGGTTGGGGGTAAATACCACACCTCTGACGCCGCTGAGGTGTAGAAGAGATAAAAGCAGGCAGTCATAAGTATTTTGATTATCCTGGTAATAGGGTAGCGTTGTGGTAGAATAAAATATTAATTTACTTTTTTTACATTGGAGAATTCCCTAGTTCGCTGTATGGTTCTATTATGACACCTGGCAAGATACTGTGGCCTCTGCACTGGGGAGGAGGTGCTTCAGGCAAACCTATTTTGTCTGCCTATTTGTGCTACCTGTGTATGTTGTAGAGAGTCTCTGAAGGGACTGGGGACTGTTGATTGCTGCAAGCATGTGTGCCTTTATAAGCGTGGAGTGGATGGTAGTGGGGAGTGGTCAGCAGTGGGGAGTGGTCAGCAGTGGGAGTGGGGAGTGGTCAGCAATGGGGAGTGGATGGCAGTGGGGAGTGGTCAGCAATGGGGAGTGGATGGCAGTGGGGAGTGGTCAGCAGTGGGGAGTGATCAGCAGTGGGAGTGGTCAGCAGTGGGAGTGGGAGTGGTCAGCAATGGGGAGTGGATGGCAGTGGGGAGTGGTCAGCAATGGGGAGTGGATGGCAGTGGGGAGTGATCAGCAGTGGGGAATGGTCAGCAGTGGGGAATGGTCAGCAGTAGGGAGTGGTCAGCAGTGGGGAGTGGTCAGCCGTGGGAGTGGTCAGCAGTGGGGAGTGGTCAGCAGTGGGAGTGGGGAGTGGTCAGCAGTGGGGAGAGGTTGTCTGTGGGAGTGGTTGGCAGTGGGGAGTGGTGGCAGTTGCACTACAGAACCTTAAAGAAGTCGTTTCAAAATGAGATAATACCATCCTTCTGGGTTGCCTTAGGAACCTATATAGTTTACGTTCTCTTAAAGTAATAACATCTGCAAGGTGATGATAATTTTTTAAACAAGTAATAAAAGCATATCCCACGAAAATGTTAGAATTTGAAGGCAATGGTGGTGTATAAAAGGCTTCTGACTGAAAAGGCTTCTGACTGAAAAGTCTTCTGACTGAAAAGGCTTCTGACTGAAAAGGAAAGATAAAATGTAATGATACGTTTCAGTCAGAAGCTTTGTTTTTACACCACCATTGACTTCCAATCCTACTTCCTCACAGAGACTGTTTACAAATCTATAGTAGGCAACGGTTATAGTAATGTACTAGCAACAGTTAGGCATTATTTACTAAGAGTGGTTAGGCGCTATGTACCAGTAATGGTTTACCAGCAATGGATTAAAGGCTAGGCATTGTATACTATCAGTACATGCATCTAATTATGCCAGCTTGTGCACATGTGTTTGCTATCAACCATTGTTGTATTTCATCTTAGATTATCTACTTTCCTGATCACTGGTGGCATGCAACTCTCAATCTGGACACAGCAGTATTTATGTCAACGTTCTTTGGTTGAACTACTCAAAGTGCTCCTTGTGAACCTTCAATACTGATCATATTGTATCTGTATTCAAATTGTTCAAAATATCAACACATTCCATTCCATTAATTCCATTTTTGAACTATCCTAATATGCCAGCAATGGATTGACATGCATGCTACATTGGCGGTTAGTGGAATGTGACATTACGCGCGTCTTATATTGTTGCCATATTGCTGGGCGAGAGCGAACGACGGAGAGAAGGTATGCTTTAAACATCCTCGATCGTATTTTTGTCTAACTAAAGTAGAATTGTTCAAAATCAATAAAATGAGGAATGTTAGGTAGCAGTAAGGGGGTTTCAACGATGTAATCTGAAGCCGTGAACATCAAGAACTTCAAATTGCAAAGGGGTCCGGAAGAATTCTTTGGTAACGGTAAACATATCACGTCTCCCGGGTGCGGTTCAGTTGTGGCCTGGTGATGTCCCCTCCCATACGTACTAACCTTCACTAATTAGACCCACTATCGTTTATCTGCTGCGCGTACTACTAGCTTGTTTGACTCCTCTATTTAATGATATTGACGCAGATGTGTATTAATCGGTTAAGAGAGGCTGCCCAGCCTGGACGTTATAGAATTAGGCATGCATAAAAGAACCAGTCATAATTTGGCACCAGCTATACATGAGTATATGTATAGGTGGTGCCAAATTAATAGTCCTATATTTAGCGCATGTGTGCTAATTACATTTTCCCTTCTGATAAGACCTTGTTTCCTTGCTTTTTACACCATCAATGGCCTTCAAATCCTATATACCACCAAATTATTCGTAGAGAATGTTTTTAGTTACTTGTACCATTGATTCATACAGACATGCTTTTTGATGTGGTTTTTCTTCAACACTGAGACGGGATATTGAATAATTACTGCTTGTAAACAAATCTCTTATAGCTTTCCAGGAAAACCACATGAAACGTAACGTTAAGTTAGGTATTTTAGAATGTACGTAATTAATTTGTATACATTGGCCTGGCCCTTTTCCCCTGCCTGCAAATAGGTTAAACCCCTATGCTTATACAGCGTTTGGGCGAGAAGATGTTCTGTAGTGTATGCGTAGTTATATACATACCCTCTATTCCCTGCACTGAAACAGAAAACCAGTACACCCGTGAGCGCTATAAGGGTCCATACAACCTTTATATGCTGCACACCATTTGGCCCCCTATATCCGGCAATGCCGTTACGTACGGTGCACGTGCATGCGTAAACCATAAATAAAGTATCGCTGCCCTGTTGTTTCACTGTATACATTGAAACATGAGTACGGAGACAATGGAAACTGTTACAGATGGAGGTAGAAGTAATCACCATTTCAACATCAACGGCAACCTTTGTTTTTTATTTTATTTTTAGGCACTTTAAAAGATGTACTCATCCCTGGTTCACGCTGGAAAAACCAGCTCGGATCAGTCATGACCATCGATAAAGCGGACGCGGACTCTGGCAACTTTTCGGGAACGTATGCATCCTCAGTCGGAGAGCCTAATCCGCCGCCCACATTTCCCCTCAATGGCCGATATGAAGTAAATGGACGTACGCTGGGATGGGCAGTAACTTACACCGGCGGGAAGTTTCACAGCACCGCATCATGGTCAGGCCAAATCCAGAATGGATCGGAACCTCAGATTCTCACCACATGGGTTCTCACGAGGTCAACAAAGCCTAATGATAATTGGAATTCTACTAACGTAGGATTCGATACTTTCAGCTTGATTAAAGAGTCTGTCTGAACATTGTAGAACGTGCGTGGCATTTATAGAGATATTGTATAGGTGTCAGTGCATATAGTCTGCATGTAGTTCAGATTGAATTGTATAATGGCGTGCCCTTACTGTTTACGTTTTCGCCACTAGTCACTAGCTCGGTTATAGAGAATTTGTATTGCTTACTACCTAACTTACGGCACCGAGTAAATGATTTAACACAAGTACCCCACATTCTTTCCTCCGTCGCTCGCTTTCGTCCGCTTATTACTTTTCTTTGATTTCGTCCCAGCATGCATTTGTGACGTAAGCAATAAAAAATCTATAGAATCCCGTCAAGCGCGTCGTTGTTGCCTTACGTCATAATGTTGGGACGATAAGCGAGCGAAAGAAGGCGGGGTAAATTTCTCACGTGCATGGTATATATTTACAACCAGAATCTGATTTGTACTCCGGATGTGACGTCACCTACTTGCTACTGCTTGTATATTTTGATTTACGAAGAAGTATCCGCGTTATCTATTGTGGCACACCAACCATGTATATTTTTAATACCTAGCTAGCATGAATCCCCTTATAAGGAAAGCTGCAACTATGTGACATTACATCCGGAGTACAAGACAGTCAGATCTTGAAGTTGTGTAGTTACGATTGCAATGTTAGTACTTGTGCGGGACACTATTATGGATAATACATTTTAATGTTATTAAAATGCTCTCCTTTTGAATCACTGTAACCTCCAAACGATTAACGTTACCGACTTCCTTTTTGCACCGCGTTATATCACACCATTTTGCTATGACTCGCTTTATTTTTATAGATTCTCTTCCCTACAGTACATACAAAGAGAATTATCCCTTGAGATTCAAATTTTTAAAGGAATTCCAAATCGCTTCAAAATCGGTACGTATTCTAGGTTCAGATTCGTATTGACTTGTCCTAGTCGTTTATTTTATACTCTGCTCGTTAATGACGAAGATATACTGCAAACTCCTGCCTCCATGCAAGATGACCCCAATGACAACATTTAAAGTTGGTGTTCACCTACTGTGCACCATACATACATCACAACTAGTCTCAACACAAACACGTACATACATAACAACTGACTGCATGGATACACCTAAACGTGGCATGTGCATGTGTATCAGTCTGTGGCAGGGGCCAAATGTGTGCTATTTAGAGGGGGTGGGCCCACATCATTCTTCTTCAGGGGAAAAAACTCGGACTGCGGAAAAAACCTCATTGAGGAAAAAATCACGCAGTGCGGCATGGAGAAAAAACCCAATACGTTCTACCGTTGAGCCCAGCGACAGCACTTCAGCTATCTACATAGCCGGGGTTAAGGTAGAGCTCTGCGGCAAAGGAACACAACACAACACCAGACACCAACGCGCGCAATCTCTTAGACTGACTTTTAACCCTCTCATCCTGCCTTTATACCTCCACCATGTGGCTCCATGCACTTTGGGCGCCACAATGTCTCCAATCACCAGTCATCCTGCAATATACACCTGGCAGGAGCTAATTTTCTGTCTAATTCATATAATTCAACCGGCAGAAATGGTATGTACGTGTACAATTTCCTGCTCGATTCGCGTCAATGATTTAGGCATCTGTCTTCCACACGTGGTTGACCTAAATCAATGGCGCAAAATCGAGTTGGAAAATGTGCAAGTACTTTGCACAATTATATCTTTTTAACGGGCAGAGTAAAAATTAAGGAACAAGAATAATTGCGACAGGACTCTTCCTTCTATGAATGTACCGATTTTGAAGCGATCTGGACAAGATCATTGAAGTAGTTCTAAACTCTGGGGATTTTGACAACTATTTCAGGGCTTGGGGACGGAATTGACGGGGTGAAAAGCATGGTCTCGTTTGGGCCGAAAGCTTGGTGGAATTAAGCCGCGGAAGAGCCGAACCGCACCAATGGTCACGCAACATAGCCTGATGCATAGCTTGCTCAAAGCCCGCTCGTTGCAATGATCGCCGATAACGATTAAAAGAAATGTAAAAGACTCAACTAGGTCTAGGATTAATTTATTATTTGCATTTGTACTTTACACTCCTGCAAAAGATTTTTACCGGTATATGTTAGTACGGACGCTTAATGCCAATTTTTGTTGTTACTGTTACGGAGCGGATAAAAGCATAAAACTTACATTATAGCTTTCTAGGGTAATCCTGGTCAATATTCGCTTAGGAGCCCATCTCAGTTATTTCACCTATGAGAAATACAAGCAGATGAAGTAGCTATGAAGTAAGGATGCGTTTAATTACATTCATTGCAATAATTTCATGTTGTTAACATGGCCGCGTATAGCTTCGGGAACGTTACAAACGTACAGATGAACTGGAGTTTGTGCATTATTTGTCAGGAAGACACACAGGATGCCTTAAAATGCCCTGTATTAAGCCCTGCTTTAAGCCGTGGTGACAAGGGAGTTGCATACGAATCGTTTTTGGCAAACGTAAAGTCGTTTCGTGACATAGACGCTCTATCAACTAAACTATATTTTGGAAACGATTTGAGTGCAGATGGCTTACTTGCGCATTGTGCATCTTGGCAAAAATCATGTCACTTAAAGTACAACAATGATAAGCTGATGAAGGCAATAAAAAGGGATGGTACTGCTCTAAGAGATGACTTAAAAGATGACAGGAGAAGTATTAAGCGACATGCGTTTAACATTCAGAACTGTTTGTTCTGCGAGAAGGGAGAACAAGAAGGTGAACTCCATCAAATCTTGACTCTTGATGCCGACTACAATGTGCGGGCTATGGTTACAGAACTAAATGATGTTCAAATTTTAGCCAGAATTGTAGGTGGTGATCTGATTGCGATGGAAGTAAAGTACCATCTCAAATGCATGGTTAATCTAAGAAATCGCTATCGCAGTCTTGTCAGGAAGTCAGACAATGATGCAGGGGTTCATACTACGGAGAAAGTTATCGAGTCTCGCGTATTTGTTGAGTTGACAACTTACATTGAACAAGTTGTAGAGAGTGGGGAAACTGTGTTCAAGCTGTCTGAGATCCATTCTCTTTATACAAGTCGCCTTAAAGAATTAGGTATCCAGAAACAAGTAAACAAAACCAGAATAAAGGAAAAGTTGTTAGAACATTTTGTGGAAGCACAAGCAGAGCAGTTTGATGGTAGAAACATTGCTCTTATTTTCAGACAAGGGATGCGAAACATGTTGAAAGATGCTCTTAAAAGGAGAGACTTTACTGAGGATGCTGTAATTCTAGCAAAGGCTGCATATATCATTAGAGAAGACATCTTCTGTCATGATGGTTTTACATTCACTGGCTGCTTTCCACCAGAATGTCAAGAGAAATCACTGCCAGCAAGCCTCAAATACACGAAATACAGTCTTTCCCACCATCTCTTTCAGACTTTGGTAAGCTCCATTTGCCCAGCACAAAATCAGATCAAGTAAAATGCATTGAACAACCAGGGGACCTGGAACCACCTTCTACTTATGAGTGCAAAATCTTAGATGGTGCTGTCATTGTCCACTGCCTTCCAACAGCAGGTGTTGTCACATTCAATGATTATGCAGACAATGTATTCATTCCTTATCTGGAGAAGCTGCTGCAAGGTACTGCCAGATTGGATATTGTGTGGGATACATATATTGCAGGCAGCTTGAAAGAGTGTACTCGTGAGAAAAGAGGAAAGGGTGTCCGTAGAAAGGTGTCAGGGCAAACAAAGATTCCAGGTAACTGGATGGACTTTCTTCGTGACACAAAGAACAAGAAAGAATTGTTTGCTAACCTGACCTCTAAAGTTACTTCTTGCCTTTACCCCTGAATGATGAAGTAGTGTCACAATCATTCAGGGGTAAAGGCAAGAAGTCAGCCTGGAATGCATGGCAGATCTGTGATGAAGTTACAGAAACATTCATGCATCTGGCTTGTAACCCATTTGTGGTTTTCAACGTTGATTCTCACCATTTTCAAATGCTAGAGAGACTTGCAGTTTTGATGTACGACAAAACCAGCCAGCATATTTCTGTAAATGAAGTTAGAAGGGAATCATTCTGCCTGAAAAGTCCATCCATGGACAGAATGCCACCGACACAAGATGCCTTGCTTCAACACTTTCGACGAGCCATTTACCAAGCAGGAATCTGGACTATTTCTATGCAGGCACAAGCAGCTATTCCCTCTCCACAAGAATTTGCATGGATCAAGAAGTCTGAATCATGGGTTCTAGTTTGGATTACACTTTCTAGAGGTATCAAAAGCATGCAGAGAACTGATAAAATGCACATGCAAAGGAGAGTGTTTGAGATGCAAATGTATCAAATCAAATCTACCGTGTTCACCACTTTGCAAGTGCAGGTGTATTTACATGTAATTAACAACATCCTTTTTAGGTTACAATTAAATGAATGATACACAATGCATTTATTATATTTTGTTACACCCAACACAATGATTCTCATTTGTTTTTGATATTTCTTGGGGTTAGAGCAAAGATTTTGGAGGGCTCCTAGGCTAGTTTTGATCAGTAAGTGGTAATGAATCTTCATGCAAAATTTGATGCTTTTATCCGCTCCGTAACAATAATATCAATAAGCTACCCTACTAGTGTGTGCCTAGTACTTGTAATGTCATAGATATTATATACTATGAAAAATGTGTAGTTGTAGTTACACCCAGCTATAAGATTTCATGCTTGCTTACTGGGTGTCTACTAGCTTAGACACAATTCTGATGGAGGCAAACTATACAAACAATTTAAAATTCTATTAAGATGCTTCCAATGCTATTGTGTGTTATAGCCACAGCAGTTCTATAGTATTGGGTACATCAGGTGCATGTGTGCCATTTCATTATGTGTCTTATGTGATGCTTTGGGTGTATTTGTCTCATGAGACAGGAAGGGGCATATGTAGTATCAATAACTCAAATAAGTATTTGTGTATTTGGTTGGTAGACAATCTCTAAAAACTGATTGGTCAGAATCATTCTGTCATCTGCATGATCCTGTGATAAATACTGTGTTGTTTATCTGATTCATAAATTCTTTTTCCATATTGTAAATTTGGGTTGGAAATGGGTCTGCATCTCAATCAATGCAGGAAAGTTCATATACCCTTGCCTTGTGTCCTCCACAGGAATGCAATGTTTCAAGCCAAATGCATTTATGGTGAGATAACATCAAGTCAACAAGGAGCCCTTTGAAAAATAATAGGGTGAATACAGGACAAGTTTAGAGTTTTGCCTTTTGGGTAATTATGTAAACTCAAGCACAAATCCAACCATAAGTGAACCAGTAACTCCTAACATGCAATGGGTCTGCTGATATACACCCAAAGCCTTGTTCTCACATACATGCTTGTCCTCCAAAAGAGCTAGGCTTTGATACCTACCCCCCCCCCCCCCCCCCCCCCCATGCTTTCTCCTGTAATTGATTACCACAATCAGCATTTGCAATGTCTGTCCTATTAATGCTCCGGTATTTTAAAACTGTAACCCGTGCATCATTGAGAGTGTTGGCTTTATGCAAGTGTCTTTACCAAATGAATTACATCCTCAAGTTAGGGTCAAGTCCCCTGGTTGTGTTGCATCTGGTAAAGCAGGTTATGGAAATACCAATGGACTTGGGGGATCTAATATGAAGCGTTCCACTTGAGGAGGGTTCTATGTTTCCAGTTGTTTGTTCTGGTGGTGCTATGGTGTCAGGTTTTACACAATGATGCAGTCGATTGATGTGCACCTCTTCCCATCCATAATCCCCATTGCTGACCAGGCTTTTGATACTTCCGATTTTCCAATTCCCTTTCTTGATTTCAACTTTCCAGCTGACAGTATAACTGGATTTCCAAATATAAATTACCTTGATGGTCCTGCTTGTTTGCATAACCTATTTGTGGTTTTTGTATTGGCCTCAGCTAAATTTGCTTCCACTATACTTTGTAGTTCTGAAAACTTGGCACAAAGATGTTCATGTCCCGTTATCAAATGCCAAAGGTGTTCCAATGGGTGGCATATTTGGTTGTCTGCCAAACATCAATACAAAAGGGGACACCCGAGATAGATGAATTTTGAGTATCCCAAACAAAATTTTGCTTTCTCTACCCACTTTGTGAAGTAGCCTCGTACTGCCATTAGGTAACGATTCTTGTTCCTAGACACAGGTATCTATGCAGTACTATCATTTGTCAAGTCCATTCAATGGGAATGATGTTTAACACACTTGTGGCAGTAGGATTCAACCTCCAGCCATGCCAACCTTTATGATTCCTGATGCAACCTGGCTAGTGTTTTGTTCGCACCTTGGTGTCCAGAACTGGTACATCATAAAACGAGTGTAACACTTTTTTTTGCCAATCTATTGTATCAGAGACACTTCAATCTCCTCAACCGGAGCATATTCCTACATGCTATTTGCTGTGGCATGTTATCTCGCTTGCTTCTATTGTGCTGGTCTTCTAGTGGTATTTTTAATGCGAGAAGAACTCACTACAAAACAGGACCGGTTTTTGGTAATTTCATGCTGCATTTCCTACAACAACAGCAGTGCATCTTTTCCGTCTGTGGGTGACAGCGAGCAGGGATTTTCTGGGCACCTTTATGATATTTGATGGTGAAGTCATACTTCTACAATGCCAAGGCCCACCTGAACAATAACCCTTCCATTGTCTGTCCTGATAGCCACTGAAGGGTGGTATTCAGTCAAAAATACAAATGGCTGTCCATGGAGATAGTGATGAAATTGCAAAGATAATCACCAGACAGTATGATTGATTGTGTATTTTGAACTTCACTTGAACACAGCCAATCTGAATATAGAATTTTGAACACTGGACTGCAGCCATGTCGGGGTCTACTCTGCTTTTAAGACAGATGTTTGAATTGATAGTTTACAATGGAATGGAATCGAATGTGTTGATATTTTGAACAATCCAAAGCAGTAGAATGTAATCATTACAGATCTTTTCAAAGAATGCAGCAGAGGAAAAATAATGCAAATGTTATTTAACTGAGGAGGGCCAGAAAATTCTGATTGGTTCAAGTTGCAATCCAATGACGCTCCCTGCTCCCAAGCCAGTATATAGTATGGATACAAAGACTTGAATATACAACAGCTCATGTCCCACACGAATTGTGTCCTGTCCTGTATGCCATTCCCACCTTCGAATGACTTACATCACCTGATTCTTTTTGTAATCATAGATATTTGATTAGTCGACACACAATATTCTTTACACTAGACCTACAGACAGGGTATTAGTACTTACAGTACATCCCGAGGTGGACCGGGATTACGTTTATTCAGAAGGAGGAACCATTCTCTTGGTCCAGTGCTCATGACACTCAAAGGAAAACTAATTCTGGCTGTTGACAATGCAACCCAATCTTGGAGCAAATGCAAATGAATTTACATGGCAGTGCAGTTGGCATTGGAGCAGTTCTGGAACATGATGGGTACTGTGAGTTGGGCACTGAGGATGGTTGAGCAAATAAGCATTGTATTTCCAGCTATCGTGGTATAATAGATGTAATTCCTGTCACTATAGTGCCAAAAAGGTAAATTAATACCTTTCTGTTAATGACTTAATATGGGATGGACACCCATCTGGAGCCACTGAAATAAGACTCCAGCTCCTGGTATGTCTACATACATGCAAAGAAGGCTTCGCAATTCTTTAGGTCATATGGCAGATATCTAATTTCACTAGGCTAAAGGAAATAAATATGGATTTACAATATATTCCTTTGGCAGATATTCGCAGAATCCATATAGTAGTTGTGTACACTGATTTAATTGCTTTCAGTGCTGCATTATAGATTCATGATCACCATCGAGATCTATTTTGGTCTTTAAAATTGCTGATATATAATTCATGAGTTTTAAAAGTCATTTGCTTGTTAGGCTACACCACATGCATGTATCCTTCATCCCTGATGTAGTAAAAAACCACTCACGGGTTGGTGCTTTTCATATGAAATATGAATGGGTTTCTTATTGGTTTAAAAATCTCAGATATTTTGATTTGCAAGTTCTACTATTCCTGCAACTCTTATAATTCATAGTGCTTAGGATTTTTAAAAATGAATGATATGCCAGATAATACTTATGCTAACTTTTGCTACCATTTAGGTGATGACTGCAATTTGAATCTATTTACCATAATGGGGTGAGCTATTACAGTTTATGAGGGTTTTTTCATTGTTGAATGCTGACCAATCTCAAGTGGTTTAAAGGTCCACCAATATAATGTGCATTCCTGCATTTCATCTTGAAGGTCAGACATAGAGGCCTTTAGGGATAATTAATTCTGAAATTATTTAATTCCATAGTACTTGTCCGCTATTGGCCCACTATCAGCTTAAACTTTTACACAGCCATCAACTAAGCAGTGATCATATTTTTTCAGCATGTACATACCATGAACACAAATTTTTTGAATGGTTATTGCTCCTTGCTACATTTAAGATTATCTCTATCTGTATCATGTTCAGCTCAGGTAATTAAAATCACGATTATTGGCATGATTTGAAAATTTATGAGCATGATTTGACAATTCAATTAATATTACAAGCAGGGCAATTTGTTATACCAAACAATTACAATGATCCCATTGCATCCCATAGGCTGCCACAGGGACCATGCCACGCCCCTCTTTCCCAGGCCCCCCCCCCCCCAATTAAGGTTGAAATAAGATGACAGCATAGAGTACATTTTCACGTACAAGAAGCGATTAACATAGCAACATTGATAATGCCCCTCCCCCATTTGACGCCCTTCGGACCCTCCCCTTGGTAACTGCTGGGGCCTCCTATGATCATCCCCATAACCTTCATAGTTCTGTCAAGTGTTGATGATAGGTATGCATGACTCCAATATACCCGAGTCTGTTTTTGTGCAAGCATTACATTTAAGACAAAGCCACTTTCTCTGCAAGATGAGTCATTTACCTGAAACACTTTGGATCCACTTCTGTGGGTGAAGTGACACTCAGGTCTACATACACAACCTCCCCTGCATATCAATTAGAATCCTTTCTCTCTATCTATACATGATTATCTTTACATGTGAGGCTGAATGGCAACTGAGTTGAATTGACAAGCTTATATTCAGAAAATGTGGTGCAGTAAATATGAGAACCCATTTATTATATACATGCAGCCAGCAAAAGCCAGCCAAAATATGAAGCAGTGGAGTATGATACTTGTGTGCATGGGGTTGTGCAACCCATGCATTATGAATTGGAGGCTACAAACACTATATATAAGGGCAAATATAGAACAATGCATGCATGCATGCATGCATGCATGAGGGAATGATCACCATTAATTCTGAAGACACTCAACTATCTGTGTTGCGAAGGCTTTCTTGAGAAGTAAATTGTGTAACCAAGATTATTTACGTTTCTATAGTAAGATGGTTTGCTATATCACTCTTTTATGCACACCTGACTGTTGTGTGGTTTTAGGTGTCCAAGCTAGCACTGCACAATCTTGACAAAGCTTAATCATAGATTGACCAATTGTGACTTAAGTCCGGGACAAAATTGTGACTTAAGTTACAATAAATGAGTCTTAATTCATTTTGAAAATGACGAGTTAAGCACTGCTATTAAATGGTGGCTTGGAATAACCCCCCTTGACATGTCGGATACTAAGCCTCCATCGTGCTTATTGTGCCCGTGGAAGATCCTAGACCTTTGTGCCACCATAGCACCACATGTAAACGGGGAGGAGATGTCACCACACGTCACAACCGTCTGCGCAATGCAATATACAGTGCTTGCCACCGCACCTCCTTATCTGTCTCCTTGGGAGCCGGAAGTGGCTTGGGCTCGGATGAACTCCGAACTCGCCGGACTGATATCCTAGTGACTACTTGGGGCATTAAACCAATAAAGGCTCAGCAACATTTGATGTCACGGTAACTTCCCAGCTAAATTCCAGTATTGTATCTGAAGCGGGAGTTACTGCTGGTGTGGCTGCCAGGGCAGCAGAAATGAGGAAGCATGAGGAAAATGTGGCTAAATGCACTGAACTTGGCTGGATGTGCGTCCCCCTTGCTGTTGAATCTTACGATGCTTGGGGTGTCGAAGCATGAAATGCTTTCTCTTTTTTGGCAAGGCGTGAAGCCATCATAACCAACTATCCAAAACCTAAGGTACTTTGCGATCTTTATGGCAGGCTGAGTTTTATCCTGATCCAGTCCAATGCAAGAGCCGTTCTAACTAGGTCGGGTCTTGTCCTAGATCAGGAGTTTGACTCAGAATGATCTGGGTTCGAGTTTCAGTGTTGTTTATTATGTTATTTAAAAAATGATTATTTTGATTAAAAACTTCAATGAAGAAATACTGACGACAAATTTTAAATAACTAGCAGTGATTTTGAAACTTCCCTCGCACACAGGATGCATTATGTTCTCCGTATGTAAAAATAACACTTGGCTATATATCTTGTGCATACTCTGTACACAATCTCACCTAGAACGCGTAACCACCGTATCATTGTGACTTAAGTACAATACTTATAAAGTACTAAACTAAGAACCTGCTATCAACTATATTTAGGTTACTTTTAAAATACTTATTAGGATAATAGAGATATGTACTCTCATAATATACGTTAGAACAGCTCGGAGGTAACTCTCAGTGATTTATAAAGTGTATTCTTTATTAACGTGTATTCTTAGACAATGTATAGTGTATGCGTTGTTATCTGTCTAAACAATCGGACACATCACTGCATGGGTCCGTTTATATAAAGGTTTGAATGTGATTTTAGTTTTGTGACTTAATTAAGTCACATCACAAATCCTTGGTCAATCTATGATTAATTAGTTGTGCAGCTCGATTAGGCTCTAAGACTTATCTCAGTCTTGCCCATATAAGCATGCAGGCATGTCTGCACGCTCTGCCATGTATCGAGGGGGGTGGGTCTCGTTTTGATGAATTTCATTACTGACATGTAATTGCTATAATCTGCAAACAGCTCTATGAAATCGCTCTGAGTCCCAAGCAACCCAGCGTATTCATATGATAGCATGGTGGATTGTTGCACGCATGCATCATCAGCATACACACATGTACATGTATGGTATAGTGTTCTCTATAAATTAGAGTAACGCTAGCAGCATATATCCCCCACTTCGCATTAATACAGCATTTGCATGTCGATGGTCACTTATTATACCACTTGGCTAGCTAGCTCGAACAATTTACTAGTTTGACGATCAACATGTCCCAAACAAGGCTACTTCGATGTCAGTTACTTTTCACACATTTTATTCCAAGCTGTGCTTACTAGTACTCTCTCCCTCTAACTTAGATGACCACTGGTCTAGTCGAAAGGAGCCAAACCCTCGGAAGAAGAGGCGGCTCACCGAACCAAGCCTCCCGTCTGCAAAAAAGGCGGGATCACGCGGATTAGTATGTAAGTTTGGTTTATAAAATTAACAATATTGCAATAACCGGCCGCGATTTCCGCACGCATGTATATGCCGCATGCACGATAGCTGGGTTCAAATGTTTTTTCATGCAAATATTGACGGTCAAAGCATCATGCATGTGCGAGCGTTTTAGCGAAACTTCAAGTGGCAAGTTGTTGAATAAAGACCTTCTCAGGCACAGTGGAGTTTTAGCACCAGTAAAGTATACAACAGATGTATGTATAAACGGGCTACCAGTTGCTAATTTAAAGAGCAAGTAAAATAATAATTCATAACTTTGGTGGCCGGCTGCTTAATTCAGCAGTGTCCCATATATGTACGTATGTCATGCTGAAAATGTTACTATAAGAAGTTTAAATACAGGGATTTTTACATATATATCCGTGAAACTTATTCTTTTTACTAAACAGCTTCTCAACTGATGCAGATGAAGCAATACGGTTTCTCTCATGCTATGAAACGATATAGAAAAGCAGCTACATGTAAATTCAAACGACAGTTTAGACGCTGCACACATCCAATTATTCACACAATGGAAGTTTCTGCAATATCGAGGCGAGTGGATAACCCACTGCAGCAGCAGCATTCACTAGAAGCATCTCAGGAGGGCAATAGAAGCTGCAGCAACATGACTGGTTAGTTGACTATCCTATATAAGTTATCAGCACGATGTACCTCATATGCCCCAGTTTCTGAAAAAAAAAAGCTTGTAAATCTAAGAATATTCAGGTCAATAGTTGTTTAGCAAAAAGTTAGCAAGGATGGTATGCAAGTCACATGATTGATTGTTGTTATTGCTATCCTTGATACAGCCTTATTTCCTGGATCCTATGTGGATGAGATCAAATGTGGAAGCCAAGGTGGTGTGTATCACAGTCATGAACATGGAATGGTCCTAGTGATTCCTGAGGGAGCTATCCCCATAGGAGATGAAATAACCATTGATATAGGAGTGACCTTAAATGGTCCATTTATTTTTCCTGATGGAATGCATCCAGTGTCCCCCATTTTGTGGCTTTGTGTAAAGGAAGAAAATTTCACAGGATTCAATGCTCCTGTTACTATCAGAATTCCTCATTTCGCCGTTCACAGACAGACAGTTGTAAGGGCTGAACAGTCTCCTGGTATGCAATACAATTTTCAAATGCTTCAGGAAAATATTGATTGCACTCACTTTCGTCCTCTTGAGAACTATGGGACATTTAAAACCCAGCACTTCTGTTCTCTCTGCATTGCTGCAAAATATGATGAAAGCATAATGGCTGACAAGCAGTACTGCCTACTGAGAGCTGTATGCAAAAAAGGACCAGAAATGTACATTCGCTTTGCCGTGCTGTATATGTTGGACACCTGCATGCAGGTGAGGCCTTTTGGGCTACATTTGAAAACTGATGTATGTAATCATTATATTGCGCATTCCTCTAGAGTACTACATCGCAACTCTTTGACAACCTATACGGGCATGGGGTCTATAGGTTAATACCTCCCAAGGTGTTCACATTTAGCAGTACCATGTGCAGCTCCAGTTTTAAGAATCTGGAAATTTCATTTAAAAGAAAGTTGGCATCTGGATGGAGCTGTGCATTAGAATCAACAAACCAGGTCGAGTTTTGCACAGGCCAAAATTGCTCAACTGTATTTATATCGCTTTTATTGTTCAGGTCATGGAAAGTGATGTAGATTTCTGGAAAATATCCGAAGAACAGCTGAAATTGAGGCAAAAAAGTGGGGCATATCCCCCGTCTTTTGCAATCCATGCTATTGGTGGGACTGAGAATGATATACTGAAGATAACATTCTCAGGCAGCAGTCGTGATTCTGGACTTACTACAGAGGTCCATTTGCCAGTGCAATCAGTACATTCAGGCATTCTGTCAACCAACCCTATACCATATGGTAGGTCATGTGTATGATATTGTGCATAACTTCACAATGAATAATCTATTTCAGCCTGTCACAATTCAGAACCACAACTACATGATAAAGGGGTATGAGTCATATTTACTTTTTATTTGCAGTTTGTAATATTTCTTATCCTATTAGGTCGCTCCACTGTCATGCACATTTCCTACAAATGCAGAATTGAATATAATCGCAGCTTTTGTGCTGAAGGACATAAATTGGGACTGGGAGATAGTGCCACATGCTTTAGAGATACCAGGACATGTCATATTTGAAATGAAGTATGACAATAAAGGAATTCGGAACCAAATTTTTGCTTTGTTGAGGTACTGGAGAGATAGCAATCCTGAAAATTCAAAAGAAAAGTTAGTTGTTTGTTTGTGCAGAGCTGATGCAAGATTACACAGCTGTAATCACTTGCTTAACACTCAAAACATCAAGACTGGACGTAATGAGGACTGTAAACGTGGCTCGGAAAATGAAATCAGATCCTTACCGTCATTACAGAGTTGCGAGAGCACAGCCCTGCGTGGTTAACAGCCGGGCCATTAAGAGGGATTTATTATATGCTATACTTTGAACGAATGATTTTAGTGAAGATATGACACATGCATGCAAGGAATGAATGGCACATGCAAAATAGCACGCATACACTTATACAAGTGGCTCGGCCACGCATGGACGCATGCAACGCTTTTAACATTGACTTGCATGTCAAAAGCGTTGCGTTCATTTGTAGACACCCTAGGGAAACTACATGATTAAGAATTCCTGGGGGCCTCGGGTAGACGACAATTAATAAATTACAAGGGCGGCTTTGGCTGCTTTACACACGGCCAATAAATATATAGATGTTATCTTGCAGCATCGAGGGTGGAGAAATTCACCCTATCGTACAATCGCTGCCAACTAGGGGCTGACTCGAATGTAATTGTATTTTTTTAAAATAGAATATTGCGAAGAAATCAAATACTACAAATCAACAAGTAGTACCAAATTTACTGGTGATGAAATGTTTACTTTAAAATATAATTATAATTCATGCAAATTTGCATGCAGAGCTGCAACAGGCACAAATACTGCATGGCCTTTATTACTGGGCTAAACAGTGACCGTATTTTTCCAATACGGTCACGTCGGCGCGGTTTGACGGGCGGACGCCTGAATTCAACCGCTAGATCCGCCACTGCCGAGAGAAAGAACACCTCCAGATTGAAGTAAAATAATTTACGTCAGTTGCCGTACAAAGTGATTAATGCACTATTAATTTGCCAACGATTGCGTCGAGGTTTTTCCGATTATAAATATTGGCACGATAAATCACTGTACTGTTCCTCAAGTCCATTTGCCAATTGTTTTTTTTTTGTCACTTCCTTCTATCTTATCTGCTTACAAATTACTT
The DNA here is from genome assembly GCA_963681505.1 of Eunapius fragilis. Taxonomy (NCBI): domain Eukaryota; kingdom Metazoa; phylum Porifera; class Demospongiae; order Spongillida; family Spongillidae; genus Eunapius; species Eunapius fragilis. The sequence goes on along the minus strand of OY811981.1, from coordinate 3,397,490 downwards.
GAACAACATGCACGTCCCCTATCGTTATAATCCATTTCTCGAACAGCATTACCTCCCCCCCTCCCCCCCCCCCAAGATTATGAAAAAGCTGCAAGGATTACGAAGCGCGTTTGATTAATGCACATGTTACATTGGTTAATGCACATGTACTATACTGTAGAGAGCGCCGCGGGAAGGTCAAGCGATCCAAATTGCCTTGTACGTATTTCAGTGTTGATTAGACTGGGGACCCGACTGATGGTTACCTTCAGCCGGGTCCTCAGGCTAAAAGTTGATTACATCAACGAATTTGCCATATAATTAACAGTTAGTAGGCCATTGTCAGACAGGCGGGAAGGGCACTGATTTCTGCATTCAGTTGAAGGAAAAACGTCTTGCCTACAAGGCTACAACTGCAGAAGGACTGAAATCTATTTCTGTACGCCGTTTCTCCGGCAAGTGCCAATATGAGCATCTTCACTATATATGGTTCCCACACAAATTAATTGGTGTCCACAGTTGTAGCGATTCACACCCTCGTTTTCACCATAATTTCGTACTTTAGTTAGATCCCTCAAGTTCCTGAACAGAGCGTCGATAGAAGATAGCTTATTTCAATAAGTCATCAACTGAAGGTACGCCGAAGTGAGTTGCATGAGGGCTGAAATGCCAACAAAGGCGCGTTTAGGTATAGTAGTTCATGGCCGCATATCGAGAATTTGGCGGTCAAAAGGATTACGCGGTATATATTTACGTGACGTGACGTCACGTTCCGTTACGTGACCGTGCTTCGCATCGAACCTTCTAGTGGACGTGTGAACCTTTGAGCAACTTTCCGTAAAGAGCTTCTGTAGTTTAACCTACAAATGTGTGAAGACAGCCCCTTTGACATCAACATATCGTATAGTTATTCTTTTTACTGTAGCAAGTGATCTTAGCTGCCACGTGATCGGGTAGTGGTTGTGTAATTTTCCTGGACACAGGAAACATTATATATCCATTTTGGGAGTTTCCATATAGATTACGTAGTTGGCAGTGTGGCGTAGTAACGTTCTGGAGTCCCTACGAAGGGTTCTGGCATTGTCAATCGTAAATATGTCATATAATGATATCCGTACTTTTTGTGTACTTTTCCCTGAAAAGTAATCAGGATTCTAGAGTATATGAGGGCATATATTGAATCAGAGATGCATGTTGAGTGGCATGATCACAATTTCTTATGTGTTGTGCATGTGTTGTAGGAGCAAATGGCTCGCAAGTTCGTTTGGGTCGAAGCTCAGATATATCCGGGAATTGCTCCACAAATGCCTCTTCTCATTGTTAAGCGTATTTTTACCTTTTGGATAGCCGGATCGGGCACAAGTTTCTCAAATGGACCGACTATTTTCTCGGCAAAGCTCACAAAAGTGCCCTGGCCCGGGTACATAATTTACGGAATCGTGAAATGCGGATGAATCCCGTAATCTTTACCGTTTCCAATCCCTGTATTCTATTATTTATGGTGGCATGGGACTGATTAGTGTTATGCATATGCGCTATATGTATACCTGCGCATGCGTGTAGGGGGGCACTTTTTGGAATTATCATATTCTACATCGGCGACTAAATATTCTTTAAAACAAAGTGAACACAAAAGTTTTTTCCTATAGTGAGTAATAGAGCTGATTCTTCATAACATTTTGGATGGGACAAGACACTACAAAAGATAATATCAAGGTTTTATTGGGAGCATATGGCTGATGATATCCGCCAATTTGTTAAGAACGTTAAGAACTGTGAAACCTGCCAAAGAGTCAATGACGCAAAATTTATTATGGTTGACGCTGCTCTTCACCCAATTCTAGCTAAGTCACAAGTGTGGAACCAGGTGCATTGTATATGCACACGTCCTCATATATGTTTGACTTTTTCTTTTTTTTTTTGTATTATGACTGGGATGAGCATGGTAATGGTAAAATGGTTGAGGTTTGGACACAAACACCAGGCTCTGAGTGGAGTATTGGGATTTATTATTGTGTACTTGATAATTTAGGCACCTATTGATTATCAATCAACATTGTTTCATTTTATTGCTACACAGATACACAAACTGCTCCCAAACTGATATGTACATATCAACATTCTGAGGTGCCAAGTGTAGTCTAAAGCGATGTATAATTTTTCTTGCAATAGTACACATTGCTAATTCATGCTATTTCAGAGCCGAAATTAATTTTGTATATGATAGTTATTGCCATTTTAAAACATGAAAGTAAATGACACTGCAACCACGTACAAATTTATTTAATAGCATTGTACTGCATAGGTTGGCATTGATCTCATTGGACACCTCCCCAAGACCTTATCAGGCAATGGATATATTGTGACCCTCATGTATTATTTTCAAAATGGCCCAAAGCAGCGCCACTGAAAGACAAGACAGCAGAGGGTGTGACCTCATACCTGTATAGCATGATATGCAGGTACAGAACATGTATCTGCATTGCACCTTTATATGAACTTGCATCCTATTAACACCAATAAACTGAGCTTGATGAGTATGGTACTTAATGATTATGGTATTATATCTACTTATTCTTGTATGCATACATGTGTTCGCATTTTTGTGAAGAGCATGCTGCTTACGAGTGTTGTTTATGCATTGACATTATTTCAACAAATGAGACACAAAATATTGCACATAAATTCACAATGCTCAATAATGGCAACAACTTGATGCTCGGTTAGTATACATAACCTGTGTGAAGAAAAAAAATTATAATAAACCAGAGCAATCTGAGGATCACATGAGCCAAGCTTCTCCAATGAGGATAGCAATATGGAAGCAGCAGCACGTTTGGAGGCAATAAAGGATGAGCAAAAGGCCACATCTCCTATGGGTGCTCCAAGGACGGTAAGGTTGGGTGTGCAAGATTTATTCATCTCTGAAGGAAATAAGCTCAGGACACCTTGACTGAAAAGCTCACATTTTGGTGGATTTACACGAAGCCCCAGTGAGGGACCTAAATCCTGAAGAAGATTTACCACATGCTGGACAGAGGAAGATGGACCAGCCACTACCTCATATCAAGCATTAAAAAGTAGATCTTGGCAGCTATCATCCTTGGTGATGGTAAGAACCAGATGGTGCAGGACCAAGGCAAAGTAGAAGGGGCCCAGAGGATCCCCTTGCTGCACACCAGCCTTTGAGGTCAAAGTTCCCATATAATGCCACAGGAAAGGGTGTGGGCTGCATGTAGCACCACTCAGTCCATGGGAGGAGGAGGGGAAAATGTAGGGCACATTGATCAAGGGGGACTGGCGAGACACAAAGTTAAAGGCATTTTTCAAATCCACTTTCATGCATACAAAACCAGGATCATGCCAATGGACATCAAGACAACGTCTCAGCCATGGATAACCTTGCATCCTTGGGGGAGAACAACACCGAACTGGAAAGGCTGTAAGAAAACAGAAGCATCCTCTTTAATTAAACCACAAAGACATTTGCTTATGAGTCGGCAATATGATTCACCCACCACGATGGGCCTAATGTCCTGTGCGCCTTTCCTTAAAGCAACTAGGCTACCCCCACTGCAGCTGGAGCTTGTCCTGAGGCCAGGATGTTGATTAAACCTCGAAGGAGGGAGCAAATGGAAGTAGAAACTGGAACTTCAGCCACACCAAGGAGGTGTTGGATGCGCAAGCCTGTGGGGCCAGCTGCACAAGCCTTGGGGAAGGACCAAAGGACAGAGAGCACATGAAGTCTGGTGGTAAGTTTTGAGAGGACATTGGAAGTGGCTGATGAGCAGGAGGAACTGGGAGAGGACTCTTGGGATGTTTCGCTGATAGCTTTGTCCATGTGTCCTCAGTATTGGGAGCTAGGCCTGAAGAGGTAAGGATCTGGCAAGCCTTTCCAAGAAGGCCATCCTTGTTAAGAGAAATTGCTTCAGCAATCCTCTTTTCATTTACATCAGGAGATGAAGACCAAGGGCCATGATGTGACACAGGCTGTTTGGTACGAGCCCAGAGGGAAGCAAACTGACCACACTCCCAGGCCTCACACAGCAGTTAGATGTCAGTAGGGTGGTGACGGCAACCACGGCATAAAAAGTTTGAGCCATGACTCAACCGTATTGTTGTATAGAATGTTGGATAGGGTTGATGCGCAAAATCATGTCTAAACTTGGATGGAAAAAAACGAATTGTTGGGCACTTCTGACTGAATACCTCATCCAGAGTAGGTAGACTATTTACAGGCGGGGAAAGAAGGGTGGGAGAGCTCTGAAGCTGTGAGGAGAAATTACCACAGCACCGTCTTTGGTGAGACAAAGATCGAGAAGAAGATACAAGTTGGTGGCAGCGAGGACCAATGAAGAGGCCCTGTTTATTAAGCCAAGAGGTAGTAACCTCACCAGAAAAGATACCATGCGCGTGCTGTTGCATGTGAGAGTGCCACATGGAGGGGCCGATACGCGCTTGACACCCTGAACTGTGCAAGGCGATCTGCACGCCGCGACGTGATGATTGAATGCTGATGAAGTAGGCTGCACGGAGGTGCTTGATGCAAACTGGTCCAGGTGGTCTGGCATAGTCGGGATACTTTGCTGTGCTTGGTTTAATGATGTTGAAATTGGATGCTGCAGGGACGAATACAGTAATGAATGTTGTGAAGATGGTTGATCATGAACCTGAGTACATGTAACTGCATTAGAATTTTGGGAAGGAGGCTGAAACAAACCTGATGACAATGAAGGTAGCACCTGCTCTGTTGACGATAACATCTGCTCTGGACATACTGGTAGAGGTAACTGTGGCGGAATAAGGAGCAGATCCTCCTGTGGAAGTAACTGAGAGGAGGCGTGTGAGGTCGGCGACAATGAATATGATGGTGGTGATGACCACAAATTATTCACAGAGCTAGATGAATTTGAACAGGATCCGTATCTAGCAGCACCGCAGCAAGTACAACCACGCTTCGCTTTTACGCAAGAGCACAACGTACAGCGTGCGTTGGGACCATTACATTTACAGCAAGGCCTGCTAGGGAATTGGATTTCCATTCCTGTTGCACAATTTTTCTTAAACCTCCATTATTTTTTTGAAATATGCATGTGTGGTGGATTTACAAAATTGGTCCACGTTGCACGGTCCACTCCTCCATCCCTGGCATTAGATGAGCTGCATGCCTTTGATCAGCAGGTCAGACACACCTTCAGATTGCCAAGCTATTCACACTACTGACAGCTCTTGGAAGCAGGCTCAGTTGAGTTTAAGCAGAGGTGACCTGGGGCTCCGCTCATTAGCACACCACTCTACTGCAGCATTTATTGCATCCATTAGTACTGCAGGCCTCCCCTCACCTTCAGATAATTTCCTGGTTGAGGCGGTCAATTTGTATAACATGTCTGTACCCCCTGAGAGTGCAGTTGACATGGACAGTCTGGCCACTACTCCTTGTCGACAGCACACTTTGTCAGCCACATTAGAGTCTACTCAATTTAATTCTCTTCTTAACAGAGACCTCTACTGCTGAAAAGGCTCGTCTTCTGTCAGTGTCTTCGCCCCATGCCTCTGCATGGCTCTCTGCTGTCCCATCTCCAGGCCTGGGTCTAAGCCTAGACCCCAATGAACACCAAATGGCCATCAAGTGGTGGCTAGGGCTAGACACCTCACCTGGCTCACCTCCCTGTGCTTTGTGCCCAGAACACCCTTTGGATCCCCTAGGACACCATGCCTTGACATGTAAGCGAGGTGGTGATGCTGTATCCAGGCACAATGAGCTCAGGGATGTAGTGCTCCAAACGTGCCATCATGCCTGCATCAGTGCCAAGGCAGAAGCTGGCAGTGACTTGGATGTGAGATCCTGCACACGCGTCCTGCTGACATCTTAGTTCAAATTGGCTCTGTGGCAAACCTGCTACCTTTGACCTTTCTGTGACATCTCCGCTAAACCCATCCCTTCTCTCTGAAGTGGATCTCACAGCTGGGTCAGCAGCAGTTGCCACAGAGCTAAGAAAGCACTTGGCCAATGATGCTATATGTTCTGAGCTGGGATGTACATGCATTCCCCTTGTGGTGGAGTCATATGGAGCTTGGGGCAGGGAAGCTGTCCAAGCTTTCTCAAGACTTGCTTCACACCTTGCCACCAAGACCAACACCCCCAAGTCCAAGGTGGTCTCCAACTTGTATGGCCGCCTGAACTTAACACTAATGCAAGCTAATGCTTGGAAACTGCTCTTAAGGGGTGTATATATCATCCAGGAGGGTGATACATGTAGTTCCTAAAAATAACTTTGTAGTTAATGTTTTCATATATATTACGTGTATCATCAATAAACCATACAAACCTTAATAAAAAAATATATTTTATATATGCACCACATATTAGTTGGTGTTATCGAGTCCAAAGTTTGAAGTCTGAAATACATTCCTTTTGTGAGGAAAGTTAAAAGTTCTGTATTGTCATCGATTATAAGTTGCCAAAACATCTCAAAGTGACAAATTAAAAAAATCCTAGGTTGTGAAAAATTAGGTCATGACATGAAAATAATCACTAACCATTTCTGTAATTATAGTGCCCTGGACCTTTTCACCAAGTATTATTATATGCTCATAATAAAATCAACAGCATTGTCCTGTAATGAAACCATATTGTCTGTGTGCCTTAAGTGTATTCATGTCTGTACCCTAACTCTTAGCCTTCCTAAGAAGTATTTAGGGTTAAATGTATATAATTTGGCTATCAGTGTATTGTGCCTAGTTAAGTGTAAGCACTGCAGCATTCACCCGCAAGCTTCATATACATAAATATATAAATGCTTCCAGGAATGTGAAGGGAGTTAATTCCTTCTTACTATGTGAATGCAGTTATCCGTTTCCGTAATTGGCACTTACAACTGATGCTCAAAGATTCGGCTGCATTGGTCCATATATGGTGAAGAATTCAAATTACAACTTTAAAAATTCTACTTCAGAGTAGCTGCTCTGTTAGGTCCACGACCCCATTTAAATTCCTTAATGCTAAATCGATGGGCTTGCATGCACGTGTTTGTCCTGGGGTGTGAAATGTATGCATTTCACAGTTGAGTGATTACTTGGGTTTGTCACTTGGCTGTATTTGAACTGACATGGACAAGGACATATAAAGATGCACTTACAGTCAAAGAGTTATTATCAACGTCAAGAGCACACCTATACACCAACACAGGAACACACCTCCACATCAGGGACACACCTACACACCAGGGACACACCTACACAGCAGGGACACATGTGTATGTAAACTGAACAGTGTGTGTGTGTGTGTGTGTGTGTGTGTAGTGTGTTTCTTGGACTAAAAATTGTGCCTGTGTGTGTGTGAATGGATCAGTGTGTGGTGTAGTGTGCATGTGTGGATTAAAATGTGTGTGTGCTGTGAACTGCATTGTCATGTGTGGTGCACACTGAACAGTGTGTGCGCGATAGCTCACAGCAAAAACTGATTGATGCATGTCACTAGAAATTGTGAATAGGGCACTAGATCTAGTGCCCTATTCACAACATGCATCAATCAGTTTTTGCTGTGAGGACTGAACAGTGTGTGTGTGTGTGTGTGTGTGAGTGTGTGTGTGTGAACTAAAAATTGTGTGGTGCGGTGTGTGTGTAGCATGTGCATGGGTGCATATTGCAGTGAAAGTGTGTGGATGGTTGTGTGTGTGATGAATGAACAGTGTGTGTGGTGAAGACTGAACAGTGTGATTGTGGACTAAATAGTACGCGTACTGAGATTGTGTGAACCGAACAGTGTGTGTGGTGTAGAAAGAAAAGGCATGTGTACAGTACTGAACAGTGTGGGCATGTGTGTGTGTGAACTTAAAAGAGTGTGTATGGACTGTACAGTGCGAGCCGCGCGCGTGTGTGTGTGTATGTGTATATGTGTGTGTGTGTGTGTATGTGTGTGTGTGTGTGTGTGTGTGTGTGTGTGTGTGTAATAAGGCATGGACAGAGGCAAGAGTTTTAAAAAGTACTAACCTTTGTTGTACTAGTTCTAAAAAACATTCGATGCGACCACGTACTATCTGGCGAGCGATATAATTGCCACGGAAAGGCAGACACTCGTAGCGGATCCAGGGGGGTGGGGGGGTGGGGGGGTGGGGGGTGGGGGGTGGGGCACAACGGGCCCGTGCCTCCCCCCCTTCTCGTTAGTTAGCAATTCACAAATGCGAGGATCCAGGGGGCCCCTTTAGTTAGCAATTCAATGATTGTAAACAAATGCGGGAGGGGGGCCTTAGATTGAACAATCCAATAACAGCGCAGGCCACGTGTATTACATCTACGTAATGCTAACTAAAAATGCCATGAGTTCGATTTCATACCGTAAAAAATTGCTCTTATTAAATGAGCTGTAAAGCGCTCAGAAGAAAGAGAAAGAATTAGTGAGTCATTTGATGAATTCGGCTTCGTGCTACGCGCTTGAATGAGTAATACTCTACACCCCCCCTAGCTTAAAGCCTGGGAACATTCCCGCACTTCCATTAAATCCCGAGCTTAAGTCTGGGGACTGAAAAGCCTCACCTCCATTTAGTCAACCCAATCTAATACATCTGATCCCAAACATATTGATACCTGATATGGTTCCAGGTCAAGCATGGTTAGGGTATAATATAAAATCTGGAATCAGAAATACTATTGCTTGGCTTAAAAACATTTTGCAAGACCATTACCTTAACATTTCATCACACATATCAGCTGCAGTACCACCGCCTAATAAAAGAAGAAAGAATACATAACTCTCCATTATCATCATCATATCCACAGGAGGCACGTCATTAGAAAACCCAAAATGGCGCTATATTTCAACCGACTATAATGGACAGACGAAGCCGCGTAGCAACGTAAATGTTACTTGAAACGCAGGATCAAACCCTTTACTTTATTCAAGGCATTTACTGTCGAAAAATATAAGAGCAATTTTTAGAAACCATAAACACCGTTGACCGCACCCGTCAAGACCTCGTGAGCTATTGGCAGTGTGGCACGTGTTCGCCAAGGTATCATTGCTAGGAAATTAGCACTGTCGGGTGGCTAAGTCCTTACTGCATATCTAGGTTGCGCTTTAAGTGAAAACTCCGACGATATCTTCATGTACACAATCCTCTTTAAACGTACCGATAGTCGCTGCTATGGAAGTAATGAGCCCTGTTGCTAGGTACTTAAAATTCATAGTGGGCGCGGACCTGTTGACCAAATTTCAATGTAATGTAACAGCTAGCCGTGACATAGAATCGAATCTTTAAAAAATACAAACCTTTAATTAATTGTTGTAGAAATAACTTTCAGTGCATCGCTCATGTTTATATCGACCCTCAATATTAGTACTCTCTCTGTCTATAGGCCCATGCAGACCAAACACTCCCTAGTTGTGACATATTTAGCTAGGGCCTGGCCTGGTCCAAGAGAGATGGGACATAAATCGCTAAGGGTTACCTTACAATAAAACATATGTCATGTCATGTTCATTAACATGTGAACTCGCCCATTTATGGGCATTGCTTGCCTAAACCATATGATAGTTTACGCTCCACTAGTATTTACTACATCGGGAGGAATGGGGAAGTGTGCTTCCGTAACATACAAGAGAATTGCCTCACTTCTATCAACCACACAAGAGCAAAGCTATGGCTCAACTATTGCTTGGGTAAGATGCTGCCTTAGTTTCTCTCTCTTGCGCTCTTCCATCAGTGCCTAAGAGGTGCTAGATCATCACAGGGGCGAGCATTCAGATCCAACGTGATTGATCTTGCTGTTGCAGAAGCCAAGGTTCCCTCAGTATCTGTTCATTAACTGCATCCTTTGTGTGCACATCCATACATCTTACCTTGTACCCATTTTAATTCAAAACCGAAAAAAAATAAATAATAAATAGTTTACGACCTAATTATATATAAACCATGGTTACGACCTAAACACCCCATATGCATCTAGGCCCTAAGTAAGTCACTACTGCGCTCGTGTACTGCTGTTAAATGTATTTATATTTTACAATCAGTGTATATTGTGCCTAATTAACTGTAAGCGCGGCAGCACACGCTACATACAGACATATATATATATCTAATATATATATATATATATAATATATATATATATATATATATATATATATATATATATATATAAATAAATGCTTCCAGGAATGTGAGAGGAGTTAATTCCTTCTTACTACGAGAATTTCCGTAATTGGCACTTACAACTGATGCTCAAAGATTCGGCTGCATAGGTCCATATATGGTGAAGAATTCAAGTTACAACTTTAAAAATTCTACTTCAGAGAAACCGCTTTGACCCCATTTAAATTCCTTAATGCTAAATCGATGGACTTGCATATCATGCACACGTTTGTCCTGAGGTGCGCACAGTTGAATGAATGAATACTTGGGTTTGTCAGTTACCTGCATGCATTTGAACTGACATGGACGAGGACATGTAAAGATGCACTTGCAGTCAAAGAGTTATTATCAACGTTAACAGCACACCTATACACCAACACACAGGAACACACTTACACACCAGGGACACAGGAACACACCAGGGACACACCTACAAACGAGGAACACATGTGCATGTATGTTAACTGAACAGTGTGTGCGTGTGTGTTGTGCATGTGTTTCTTCATTATCTCTGGTTCCTTGGACTAAAAATTGTACGTATGTGTGTGAATGGAACAGTGTGTGGTGTAGTGTGTGTGGTCTATCCCATCCACGTTGATATCGTGAAATATCGCGATATATATTGCATATCGCGATATTTATCGCATATCACGATATATATGAAATATCGCGGCAGCCCTGGTACTACCCTTAGTTGTACTTGTTCTAAATAAACATTCGATGCGACCACGTACTATCTGGCATGGCGAGCGATATAATAACCACGGAAAGGCAGACATTGAATAGTATCTTTAAAATCTACTAACCTTTAATTTATCTTTCGGTGCATTGCTCACGTTTATATCGGCCCTCAATACTATATAGTACTCTCCCTGTCTATATAGGCCCATGCAGACCAAATATTCCTTAGTTCACCTTTTCAGTGGCGGCGGAAGGGCCCTAATAGGTGAGGCCGAGAGTCATATTATTCATTGATTTTCGCCAAATAAGGTTGCAAACGTCACTAAACATAACCATGTATGGTGAAATGCGATGAACAATATGACTCCCGGCGGCACCTATTAGGACCCTTCCGCCGCCACGAAGTTGTGACGTATTTAGCTAGGACCTGGTGTCCACGAGAGATGGGACATAAATCGCTAAGGGTTACCGTACAATAAAATATATGTCATGTAATATTCATTATCATGTGAGCTCGCCCATATATGGGCATTGCTTGGTTTAGGTTCTAAACCATATTATAGTTTAGGACCTAAACACTAGTCATGTTCGACGTACTACTAAACGTTTCATAATCCGGACTCAGAAATTTCCGGATGTTGTTGAGACCGTGTTGACTATTAGCGAGTAAAAAGGATGCGCAAAAAAAAGTGACGGTATTTCTCCGAGGGCCTGTATAGAGTTTTCTAAAGGGCAAGGGAAGGGAGGAAAGGAGAATACCATTCGTAGTATCAAAAAGCCTAACAGATAAACAATGATCGTGCGGTTTCGATAGCTTGAAAAAAATTTACAAAATTTAATACGAAACAGTACAAAATAGTACGATTATTAACGACGGATGCGCATGCATTTGCTCCAGGCATTAAGAAAAAAATGTCGCTCCGAGAATCCGATAGTATTGTCACATCCCAGGTATAGAACGACACATATATCATGTACTCTTTACACCCAGGAGATGAGAACCATGAAGACTGCATTATATTAACTCTTTGAACGCCAAGTTCGTTTATGCATGCATGCACACACAAACGTTACACCATTCATGCATGATTTAGATCTTGCTTGCAAGAATGTGTTGATCAGTCACAACTGGATGATACATGCGTATGCTTGCTGCACTTGTAACCTTATAAGTACATGTACGAAGTCTTCTCGCACTGCCTAAAGAACCCCTTTATTCGGACGACCTAGCTCACTTCACTAATGCACCACTTTATTTACTCTAAGAACAAGAATGTGTATCCCAGATCAGTGTAGTATGTCACTCCTCCACCTTTTGCTAATTGGTTGTTGCAACAAAAGGTACCAGCAAGTTACAATTTGGACACACAAAATGTGCTTACACTTGGCCCAAATATGTTGAAACACTTGTGTGACTATGAGGTTACTTACAATCGTCAGTATTGCACTGTATATATGCATCTACAATGGTAATCATGCAAGGTGATTTTGATCCACACCACATGCATGAATGGTGAGGCAGATAATTTTCATTTATTGAGCATGTATGTATTATGCACTTGTCGTTCAAAGAGTTAGGCAGTGTGAGAAGAAACATAATTACCATAAGGTTACAAGTGCAGCAAGCATACGCATGTATCATCGAGTTGTGACTGATCATCACATTCTTGCAAGCAAGATGTAAATAATGCATAAATGAATGGTAACGTTTGCCTGTGAATGCAGCATTAACGCACTAGGCGTTCAAAGAGATAAAACAAATCACGACAATAGTACGAAATAGTAAGAAATAGTACGACTTGTAACGACGGGTGCGCACGTGCAAGGCATTAAAAGAAAAAAGCCACTCCCAAGATCCAAACCTCTGCCGGGTTAACCACAAGTCTGTCAACATTGCCTCAATCCTAACTATAACATGACAGTTATATTGATAATAGCTTTTCAATACAGTAAATAGCATATCGATCCAATAATTTTCCATCCAAATATTAAGACAGACAGATCAATCCAAAAATAAGTTAGGATTGCATACCAATCTAATTAGCGGTTCAATCCTGAGGATTGACTAGGATTTGGATTGAGGTTACAACTCCACAGATTATGTCACCTTCAACTACGCATGCGCATCGGACTGGGGCTCTCACAACATGCACAGGTTTTTATGACAACATCGGTAATAGCCCGGGATTTATGTTATATCCCCTGTACTTTCATTAATTAAAAGAAAAAGCCCATGCAATTTGCAATAGTAAAAATGCATAACAGAATTATGAGTGTCAATTTGCGCGTCTATCTGTGCAAACATGAGGCTCGGGTACAGAACCTTTGTGTTAATAAAATATCGCTTCCGGGTACGCCCAACTACTTGCCACCTACCGATATAAAACTCGCACTGATACGATCGTTATATACTCCATGATACGTCGTCGTCGGTGCAAATTGATACCTTCATCGCAAGCAGAGATGAAGCTTGCGCTCTCGTTATTACATATATTTATCGCCGCAGTTTACGCCGGTCGTCAACCCATTCACCGTGTTCCTTGCGGCATCGGTGCCGCAGCTTGCAGCTGCAGCGAGACTGCGACATCTTGTGAATTTGACTTGCAGATTTCTGTTCTCCAAACGTTCACACGGTACCCAGTAAACGGAACAAGTATACACGATTTGTACGGTTCCCTTCACTACGTTGACGAAAACGGACAAATCGTTTCTTACGACGGGAGTTCGTACAACAACGGATTCACGGAGGCTGCTACGGTTGATGGCAAGACTTACCGATCGTTTATTGCAGTCAACGGCCGCAGCCCAGGACCGACCCTGATAGTCACGGAGAACCAGAGAGTCATCGTCAATGTGAAGAACAACGTACGAGGTCAGGTCATCACGATACACTGGCACGGACAGCTGCTCCAGGATACTCCGTGGATGGACGGCGTACCATTCATATCCCAGTGCCCTCTGACCAGCGGCGGAGTGTTTCGCTACATTTTCAAAGCTCAACCGTCGGGAACGTTTTGGTACCATAGCCATGTAGAAGGACAGAGAGGAGACGGACTGCTGGGGGCCCTTATTGTGCGAGAGAGAACTGCAGAGCCGACATACGATTACCTTCGTGACCTCCCTGACTGTCACACCTTAGTTCTGCAAGATTGGTGGCCGCAGCCATTTTTGGATGTATTTACGGTCATGCACTCAGCCGGTGGCATCTTTCCGCAAGCCGTTGGTGAATTGCCGGCGATTGGGTCTTCATACTCAACTTCAATCCTTCCCGATGGCTCGGAGCACGGATCCATACCCTTTTATTCTGCACTAATAAATGGCAAGGGTAAACATCGCGACGTACCGTTTAGGAAATCCAGACTTGCAACTTTCAAGGTGGACTATACTAAGAGTTACCGCTTTCGTGTTATAGGTGGTCAAATGCTCTTTGGCTTCAAGCTGTCCATAGATCAACACAAGCTCACCGTTATTTCGAGTGACGGGTTCCTCATTCAGCCGATATACAATGTCGACTACCTCATCGTTTATCCAGGAGAACGCTACGATTTTGTTTTGACTGCGAATAAAAACCCTTCTAATTATTACTGGATCAGAGTCGAGACATTGGAGGTGAACGCAACAGATCCCAAGGGGCCTCCCTATCCTTCGTTGGGGAACTCTGTGCAGGCTGTGCTGTATTATTCATCTTCCAGAGAGCCAAGTTCCTCTGATTATTTGACCATTCAGTCCACTCCGCCCTCTTGCACGAAATCAAGCCCATGCGTCGCTGTCAATTGTCCCTTTAAAGCCTTCCACAAATTTTATCACACTAAGTGTGTCAATGTTGGAGATTACAAACTTCTCAACCCAACTTCTGCGAAAAGTCTACCATCCAACAAGCCTAGCCCTGGTCAGGAGCACTTCCTCAACTTCGGCTATTCTGGATCCAACGGTGAGCTACGTATACCTGACAACATAAACGGTAGAAGCTTTATGATGCTGCCGGAACCGCTCCAACTTCAATCTCTGTTCGGATCACTCAACCTTAGCGGTCTCACGTGTCCCGCGCAGCCGAACTCGTGCCTCGACGGCTGCATGTGTCTTCACATGCTGTCCATACCTTACGACAAGACAGTGCGATTGGTTCTGGTCAATTTTGGAACAGAATCTCATTCGATCCATCTCCACGGACACAGTTTCTTCGTTACTGCAGTTGGCTACGGTGGTTACAATGGCACTATAGGTTTTGTGTCCACTACAAACGCAGCTCTCTCGTGCCAGTTAGACGAAATGGATGAGAATAGTTTTAGCACTAAGCGTCCTTGTACATCTCTGCACTGGAGAATGGGAAGGAGTCCTGCAGTCAGCCTGGGCCCGCATACGGTTCGCAAGGATACCGTAATAGTTCCCAGCGGTGCATACGTGATCATCCAGTTTGTTTCTTCAAGCCCTGGGTACTGGTTCCTCCATTGCCACATGGACCTCCATCATATGGAGGGTATGGCCCTTGTGTTGAATGTCGCTGAGACATTACAAAAGCGGGCTCCGTTGGGAATGACTTCATGTGGGGATTTTAAGCTGCCCATCTATGAAAATCGTCGGCTGCGCAACGGACGGTAGTTCCACAACAGAAGCCACACGCTACTAAGCTATAGAACATTTCATTTAGGTTAATTGTAGTTGAAGTTGCATGCTACTAGACTGAGAGATTGATATAAACGCGTGCATGCTTGCATAGACAGACATGCTTAATTACTGTTGTTTATTTTCGCTATTCGTTTCTCGCAATAACATACTCTTCAGCTTTGCTAGCTCGAAGTGTATGGTAGTTCAATATAGAACAACAAATCATCGGTTTGCGAATGATAGCGTCGCACTGTAAACATTTCATCGTACAGTGTGTACGTGTATACACAACCTTGCAAACTATTTAAAAATCACAAGCCGAACAACAATACATCATGGTAATAAAAATCGGTGTTTCATATTGTGAAACTACCTGTAGAGTTGTTACCTAACAGGGTTTCTATACGATCCAGGAAAGTGAAGTGCTCCAAAAAATCCGATGCGGGTCATGATAAGGCCAACAGTCGTCCCTTCACCTACATAATGTGCACATTATAAATGCCATGTAACGTTGCCGTGCACGGTAATTTATTACCGTAGACGGCAATTTAAAATGACGGTCTTTCAGGAGTCATAATTATTCCTAAAATTAATCTAGCGCTAATCCCATTTGTTCGCTGAACTCCTTTTAACGTGACAAACTAGCGTATAATTATATGTATTCTGTTTTTCTATGGTCTAATTGCTTGTTACCGTGCACGGTAATAAGTACCGTTACCGTACACGGTAATTTCGCCGCAAACTGGAGGTTAAATCAATACTCTACCAATCAAGCTGCATGACTACAACTTATATCATTTATGTTTTTCTGATGCAATTAATCAATAAAATCACACATGCAAGGCTGTATTTGACACAAAATGTACCACTATGTAGAAATATATATTTTGGCCTGATGGAATTATTATGTTAATGAAAAAAGAAAAGCAATTGATGCACACGCAGATAAATCCATATAAGAATAGAACTGCAAGCATAATGTATAGTCCTTAAATCTCCATTCAGTCAATTAAATTGATAGTGATGTGCAAACTACAATTTGAATAATACAACCTAGCATTTATAGCATTAATGTACATGCATACTTGTGTCTACTGGATCCCTTCAAACGAGAAAATCGATAATAAAAATATGTGTTGCTTGTTAAAATTATAATTCAAGTATCTAATATGATGCAAAGGCAGGGAAGAATTATACTTATCTTCCAAGTAACTAAAGCAATAATGTGTTCCAATGCCAGAGCATTTCTAGTACGAACCAACTTTAATGCTAATTTTGGTAGTGTATGACATTATTCTATTGTATTGCACTATGATGTGTGTTATAATAAAAATATAATATAAATATATATTATCATAACAAATTAATCATCATGCGTATGCAACAAGAAATCAATAACCCTTCCATAGTCAATGCTGCATTAAATTTCACTTAGTCCAATTTTATAGTTTAAGTAATTTTTAAAATAGGTGGTTGGTTTTAATAAACAGTGTTACCTCAACATAAATTTTTTTACATACACAGCTGAATGCACAAGTAATTATACTCATTTAAATCTAAGCAGTCATACGACTACCAATATTCAATTTCTATTATTAATAATAAACATTCCTACAGTGGCATACAGCTAAACGATGATAATAACCATTACTTTTTAAAAAAAATTATTTGAACAAGAGTAATTCACACAAAGGGAAGAAGAACAAAGAAAAGAAATAAATAAATAAATAAATTTAAAAAAATTTAATTGAATAAAGTCACTCCTGCATGTATGGAAGTCCTGCTCCGTCTTCTATCTCCATCCTTCTCCTCCACTTCACCCGACTCCCACGAATGCACAAATTTGTAGCACGAAGGATAGCAAACATCAGCCTTGCCCGCACATAACCCATCACTTCACTGTTTGATTTATGCCAAGTTGCAGCAATTTTTTCTGAAAGGAGGTGCATGAATGCCTTTCCTTCAACACCCAGTGCCCCATCTGCAGTCACAACAAAAGGTGTAAACGAAGCATGTACACATTCAGCTGCTTGTGAGTATTTCTGTTTCTTAATGTGCTCGATAGAAGAAAGCACCGCATTTACATCCCGTTGTACATAGGAGCTGGCATCTGAGTCGACTACTCTAACATCAAAAAAAGTAGTAGTTTGAGACTGCCACACACCACGAACAGAAAGGTCAGCAACTAAAGCTGGAACATTTTTCTGGACATTCGGTTCTCTTATCACCGGTTCTCTCAAAACTTCTTTATAGGCAATTGAAGCCAAGTCACCAAGGGCATCCCTTATCTCATTTTGTCTTTGAATTACTAAACCTCCCTTTCTACAGTCGAGGGCATGTCCAGTGGTGAACTGATTATTATTGGCCTAAGATTTGATTTTTGGGCATTTGGTTATGCACATTGTCCATGTACATGTATTTCCATTTATTACCTCGTGAATATAAAAATATTGTTTATGTTATAATTGTGACATTAGATGTTTACAATAAAAGAATGAATCACCATACATCACGTGACACTTATGTAATACCATCTAATAATAAATATAGTCCAACAGTAAACTCCACAACTATCTTCTTTCAGAGTCTTTGAGGTGGTAGGATACTGACTCCTGTCTTCAATCTGGTACGCGAGGCAATAGGACTGGATGGTGTTGAATAATAGGACCTCTCGTCTACTGCAGCTTCCTCTTGGCTCACTACTGTTGATTTTTGTCCTACACGTATTTCCTCCGGTACAGGGACCAGGTGTCCCCGAGTTCTCCTAACTTCACCTGATGGTGTCTCCACGATGTACGATCTGGGAGTGTTGGCTGACGATGTGACCTTGCCTCTGATACGGTCATTGCCACCAGATGAGACCCACACATCTGTACCAATTGGTATCTCTGATCTAGGTTGAACACGATGACTCTCATCATAGTTGCATTTCATTTTAACCTTATACTGTTGGTGTTTTTCTCTGAATGTACCCAGGAAGTCCCATTTGGGTACTAGATGTTCACTGATCTGAGGTATGTTGGTCCGAATGAGTCGCCCCATCAAAAGCTGTGCTGGGCTTAGTATACACCATGATAATGGAGTTGCCCTGTAGCACAACATAGTGAGGTAGGGGTCATCACCTGAGCTAAGTAGTCTCCTTACTGTCTGCATTGCCCTCTCGGCTTGGCCATTACTCTGGGGGTAATGAGGGCTACTAGTAGTGGGTTGAAATCTGTACAGCTCACTGAATTCCTTCATTTCAATGGACACAAACTGTGGCCCATTGTCGGAAACCACAATCTCAGGGACCCCAAACCTCGCAAAAATTGATTTCAATGCAATTAATATAGCACTGGATTTTGTACTAGCCAGTTTGGTGATTTCCACATACCTGGAAAAATAATCAACTACAAGTAAGAATGTTGCACCCTTCATTTCAAAGAGATCTGTTACAACCTTTTGCCAGGGGTACTTAGGTAACTCTGATGGAATCATAGGCTCCTTATGAGGCACAGATCTCTTTGCACAGACTAGGCATTGTTTTACGAAGCGCTCAAGGTCCTTGGAGATTCCTGGCCACCAGACACATGAACTTGTTCTAAGCTGGCACCTCTGAATTCCTTGGTGACCCTGATGTGTAAACTCTCTGCATTGTTTCCTCTTGCAAAGCCTGGGGGATGACTAAACGTTTTCCAAAGAAAAGGAGCCCATCATATACTATTATCTTACCTCTCAAACTCCAGTATACATGTAGTTCAGATTGTAGTCTATGTTTTTCTGGCCATCCAAAATGACAGTACTTAATGACAGCAGACGTAACTAGATCACTAGTTTGAGATGAATGATAAACATCCATGCGTGCTTTGCTTGCCGGCAAGTGTGCTATTACTTGAGCTGCAAAAAGTTCGGCATCATCCTGGAGTACTTCACAATCTTTTCCTGGAACAGAGGTAGGGGCTCTTCATAGAGTATCAGCTGTGTACATGAGCTTCCCTGGCACGTGCTTGATATGAAAATGGTCTATAAATCTCAAGATCCTCGGTGGGAGGCTATCTAACTGCTTGGAACTCAGTAGTTGCACTAACGGTTTGTGGTCTGTTTCAACTGTGAACTGTCTCCCCAGGATATAAATGGAAAACTTGTCGCACGCCCATGTAATTGCCAATGCCTCCTTCTCAATTTGTGCATACCTAGTCTCTGTTTCAGACATCGATCTGGATGCGAACACAACTGGTCTCCACTCAGTTTCAAATTTCTGAAGGACTGCCCCTAAACCATTTGACGAGGCATCTGCAGATACCAGGGTCTCTGCCATGGGGTTGTACAGAGCAAGTACGGTAGGCCTAGTCAACCCTGTCTTGACTGACGAAAATGCATGGTCTTGACCGGTACCCCAAACCCATGCAGACTTTGTGCTCAATAGTTCACGTAACAGTTGTGAAATTTGTGCCACATTCGGGGAGAATTTCCCTAGTTGGTTCACCATTTCCATAAAACGTCTGAGCTCTGTGATGTTTGTAGGTGGTTTCATCTGTAAAATAGCTTTAGTTTTATCAGGATTGGCACTAACTCCATCTCTGCTTATGACATGGCCAAGGAACTTTAGCTTGTCCACACTGAACGAACATTTCTCACTCCTGCTGCCTTAATTGCTTTGAGGACTGCATGCAGTCTAAAGTCATGCTCCTATTGATTGGAGCCAAACACTAAAACATCATCTATTTGACATAGAACACCATCAAGACCCTCCAAAATCTGGCCCATCCGCTTCTGAAAGAGCTCTGGAGCACTTGAGATACCAAATGGTAACTTATTAAAACAGTAACGTCAAAGGGAGTTATGAAAGTTGTCAGCAACCGGGATGAGTCAGCCAAGGGAATCTGCCAAAAGCTGGAATTGGCATCCAGCTTGCTGAAGACAGTAGCACCGGTAAGTTGTGCAAGGGTCTCATCCACCGTAGGAAGCGGATACACTTCTCTTAACACACTTTCATTCAAAGCTTTTAGATCAACACAAATTTGAATGTTGCCATTCCTTTTTGGTGCCACTACAATCCCTGCACACCATGGAGTTGGTTGGTCAACCTGGGAGATTACCCCTATTGATACCATGTGTACAAGCTCCTCTTTCACTCTGTCACGTAACGGAATTGGGATGCTTCTTGCTGTGTACAGAGAGAATGGTTTTGCATTTTCTTTTAGTTGGATCTCATATGCATCTCCCAAAGTTCCAAGACCATGAAACAAAGTAGGGTAGGCCTCCATTATCGCAGTTTTCACGTCTGTACTCCCTGAAACAGCATTGACTCTCACTATAAGGTTGAGGGCTCTGATGGCTGGAAGTCCTAACAAATTATCCTTCAGCCCCTTTATGACAAAAAAGGTTTGTTTAGAGGACCTTCATTATACTTAAACTCTGCTATAAATTGAACTACAACACTCAAAAGCTCGTGAGATGGACCATACAGTTTTTTTTGCAGGGGCTTCATATTGAACTCCTTTCAGCTCCCTGAAAGCACTTTCTGATATTGCTGTCACCTCAGCACCGGTGTTAAGCTTAAACGTAAGCTCACTTGGCCCTACACAAATGTTTACTAACCAAAATGGTTGTCTTTCACCTTCTATTATACCTAGGTAAACTGCACCCTCACAACTCTCTGCTTCTTCTGTGTCTGGAGTCATCTCAGAAATAGAGTTTGAACAGCACATTGATCTGAAATGCCCCTTACTTTTGCAGCCAAAGCACACAGCATTCTGAGCAGGACACCTCCCATTAGCCCCGTGTTCCCTCCCACACCTAGAACACTTCTGCTTTTCACCACCTCTGTGTTTACTGCTTGCTCCAACTTTGTCTAAATCCACACTCTCAGCTGATTCTTTCTGCTGCCCGCCTACAGTTTCATTCTGACACACTAAACTTTCTTTCTTGTACTCCAAATTTCCCTGAATTGGACTTTCTGCTGCTCGCCTACAGCTTCATTCTGACGCACTAACCTCATTGCTTTCTCCAGCGTAAGATCAGCATCAAGCTGTAAACACCTAGACAGTGCTTTGTCTCGAATGCCAATAACTATACGATCCCTGATAAGCTCTTCCTGGAGGGTACCATATTCACAGTTGCGAGCGAGGCTATGTAAACTCAGAACATATTGTTCAACCGGTTCCCCCTCCAACTGGTTCCTGCTATTGAACCGAGCGCGCTCGTAAATAACGTTTCTTTTTACGCGAAAATAGGTTTCAAAGGTCTCAATGGCCTCACAATACTGTTTCTTTGCCTTTTCATGAGAGGTAGCTGTTGCCTGCAACACCTCCTCCGCTCCTTCCCCCAGACAATACAGTAATGTACTGACCTGTCGACTTTCGTCTTCATTGCATAGTCCCGACGCAACACGAAACTGCTAGAACCGCTTCTTCCATCGAGGCCACGCGTCCGCCTCTGTAAAATCCAACGGAGGAGGGGGTTCTAGTCGAATTTGAGCCATGAACCGCTGCCACCATGTGACATTAGATCCTTACAATAAAAGAATGAATCACCATACATCACGTGACACTTATGTAATACCATCTAATAATAAATATAGTCCAACAGTTAACTCCACAATAATTTCTTGAATTGTATATAAGTAATAAATAACACTACATATCGTGAAGTACATTTCAGAGAATTGTGGGACAACCTGTGTTATAGCATCTAACCTTATCAATCTTCATTAACAGATAACAGGTATGATTAAAGAAGTTGCAACGGATGTACAGACTGCCATAAATCCAATTCCTGTTCGAAGAATGATGCATGTCATCTTTACAAGTGTAAGAATGGTGCTGTTACATTTACTCTTGCAGAATACAAAGCAATTAGTGCAAAAACCAGTACTAAAACAATGGAAGTAAGCAATTCAAGCCAGAGATGGAAAATTAATTAACTAGTTGTAGTGTTTGGTCAGATGCATCAAATGGAAAAATCGTGGCTTTATGTGGACTGCATGCAGTTGTCTAGTCAAGCAATGCAAATTGAAAGATGCTGCATTATCATGAAGTAAATGTGTGTGGTATAGATTCGCTCACCGGCCTGTTGCAAGAGAATGCACACACACACACACACACACACACACACACACACACACACACACACACACACACACACACACACACACACACACACACACACACACACACACACACACACACACACACACACACACACACACACACACACACACACACACACACACACACACACACACACACACACACACACACACACACACACACACACACACACACACACACACACACACACACACACACACACACACACACACACACACACACACACACACACACACACACACACACACACACACACACACACACACACACACACACACACACACACACACACACACACTAAACACACTACACATTGCACGAGCACAGTACACAATTAATTACACAGCGATTCGATTGCCCTGCCGCGGGCCCGTAACGTCACGTAAAATCATTTGTAACCCTGGCGTTACGGATTACGTTGTCATCAGGCTTACGTACCCGCGTTCGGACCGATTACTCACGGGAATAGGATTACGGTCGTAATCTTCATCCGTGTGTTTGCGCGTGAGTACGTGAGCAACATCCGCAAGACTACGTTATTACATCGTAATTTCATCCTCGTCCCCACGATAATGACTCGTTCCCAGTAGTAACATGAATAGATTACCCAGCAATTTCATTCAAATAAAATTTAATAACCTTTTACAAATGCACGTACAGAGGGGAATATAGCAATGTTACAAGTAGAGCCAATTGAAGAGATCATGGCAGAAGCCTCTTCCACCCAGGCTACATATGCCTAGCCAAATAGAGCACTAATAAAACACGCGCATGCTGAACGACGGATCTGCTCTACCTGGTATAATGAAAACTCCATCATGATGTGCTTGATCCCGCCGTCTGCATGCACGCAGCTAGAGAGGCCTTAACTTTTGTATACGTAGGGATCGCTTGGCACGCCTAGCTGAATCGTCAACTATTAGGGTCAATACAGGGTTAAATTTTAAAATTTGCCAACAGCACTACCTTTTATACAAACCTCCTCTTTATCGATGTTCTTTTATTCATTCCTGCTAAGAGACGCTAGGTGTGAAAGAAAAAGCAATCCACCGCAGAAGGGCGCTGTAAAAATCTGCCTGTGAAGAAGCCGCTAACCTTCACGGATCAATGCAGTTTTCCTCAACTGGGGTGACACAACTGTAGGCAACCGATTGACCTGCAAGGCATATGACACGCGGGGTAAAACAAAAAACCTCATCGTGTTGGTGCCATACCTTGTTTCACTTGTTTGTTTCAGAGCCTTACTAGAAAACACATACCTATGTCGAGCGCAATATTTATCAGTACGCAGCGCAACATGCACCCTTTAAACGAAGTGTGCCACTTACCAGTACGTCGTAGAATGAATGGCTACCAGCAGCAAACGTATGCGTGTAAAACGTGCCCCTCCTGAGGGCTGCAAAAAATGCAAAAAGGCAGAATACGTACGATGGGTTTTCTATCTCACCATAGTTTTGTATAGAACACGGGATTAACGAAGCATGTCTTGAAACAGCCATTTTGCCAAAAAGGTCATCTACTGGCGGAAACGAAAATGTAACAGAACTTCGTGAGCATTTAGAACAATTAGAGGATATTGAATGGGCGTTACGTACATTTGAGTCTGAGTACGAGGCCCGTTTTGGTTTACGATGTCCGTAAACATTCGTTACGTGAACTCCCCGTTGGTCTCATAAAATACGTGATACGTAGTCATACGCAATCAGACGCCTGAATTGCTGTGTTAAGACCATACAGCGTGCAATTTTTTGTTTTCCTAACATGCTAGGTAGTATACTTGTACTACGAGCGCCATTATATATTTTGCTCAATAGATAAACGTCATAATCGTTACTTCCTTAGAAAGAAATGAACGGCACAACATACATACTAACCTTGGTTAGTGCCTTTTCCAAATGGTGCGCATATTGCTAGCAACTTCATTGGCATCGTTCAGTGCTTTTTACTCATCATAAACCTGCCTCAGTTCAAAAGTCATCACGCAATAAGGGGGCGTCTCCAAACTATTTTGGAAAAGATAACGTCATTATGACGTTTCATTATAACCCTCCTCCCCGGGCCGGCCATGGCCCCGGCCCCTAGGCCCTTTTAACGTTAAATGGCATTTTAAATGACTACAGTTCTACAGTTAATTACACAGCTTAAGACGTCATGTACCTGACCCCCCCCCCCCCCCCCCCTCAACGTCAAGATGAATTTATCGTTTCCAAAATAGTTTGAAGGCTAAATTACGTGTTATTCAAAAATACGTAATTTCACCTACATGCTATGGATACTAGTATGTACTATCCAGTAGAACGAATCGTAGCGTCAAGAATGAATGTGCGTTACGTGTTTCCAATTACTTCAGTATCTTGTGTTGTGGAAAGATTTTCCGAAGGAAGATTCGTCGTGGGCAAACCATAAAGACGAACGCCAGCTCTTTTGAGGTACATGGTACACATATAATGTAGTTGTGTACTAATCGGGCCCTAATATCAGTTGTCGTTGCATTTAACACAGGAGATTCAATGAACCTATAGGCCTTCAACACGTTCTTTGTTGGACTGCACGAGCGTACTGATTCATCAAATAAAGCTTTCGCTAGCTGCAGGGACAGCCAGGAAGAATAAAATAGTGATTGACATGCCAACTGATATGTTCAAATTCCTTATTGACGGCCAAGGGGTGACTATCAAAAGAGGATACAAGGGCTACAGTCACAAAGATTTTTATCCTAAATTCTTCATCAACGAGTGGTGTGTCATCTATGATGAACACGGCGATGGATGTGCTATTGACTTCCCTGTGAGGATGAAGAGTTGCATTAGTTGGACGAGGTAATACATGGCAAAAAGCTTTTTTTGAACCTGTTTACATATAATCTTACTTAAGAAACGTGTATAAATTATTTTTGTTCATACATGAACTACATCGGTATATCCGTTTATGACAATTACAGCTTTTGTTTACTACGTCTATATGCATGGCAACCAAATCTATGCAGTGTCCGAAGAAGATTTGATTGTAACGGTCCAGACTGGCAAGGATCAGTTAAGCGTGTTTGGACTGAAAATTTCTCACAAGCTATTCTGCAAATGGCACAAAGCTTCTTTGCGCGTAAGCCAGCTGATAGAAGCGCTCAATGCTTATGTTGAAGAAAACTGCGTCATAATTCGCGAGGATTGTACTAGGATTAGCGAACTTCTCCGTAGGCAGTGCGGCATAATTTCAGCGCAGTATAGAAAGGCAGTATAGCGCGCAAAAAGTGCATAGTGCTAGAAGGGAGTACAGTTATAGATATACTGCATGGAGAATCCGGGGAGCGTGAGTGATGAAAGAATCACCTTGAGGTGCGATGGACAAGATAAAGAATTGGAAAGTCTCTACGAAGAAGTAAAGCAACTGAAATTTGTCGTATCCGCTGAATGTGGCAACGCCAACATATAGGTATTTATCACCAAGGCAAGCACGACGAAAACTCTCGATCGGAAATCACGAAACACGCAGAAGCTGTCCTGTGGTTTGCTGAAAGTTACGGGCTGACTCCAATATCAATGCAGCTTGCAACAACATCCAATCGTCAGCCTCTCCAGATACATCTGGATAAGGTCTCAATCGCCAGTGAACACAAATCCGAAGAAAAAGAACACCTTTTGCAGGTGAGGTCATGTGGTATCATGCAATGGTAATAAAAATTGGACTGACTTACCAGAATTTTAATGATCCGCTAATCTCACAGCAGAATTCCCCTACCTGCTAGACCCTAGTACACCTGCACTAGAGGATGGGTTTATTTTTGTAGTTGATAGTAACACACACATTTGGGAATTGAGAAAGAGCTCTTTTCTATCTCATTCGACAGTTAGTTTGCAAGTGTAAACTTGACTTCCCCATTATTTATTTTAAGGCTCACTGTTTAATGATTAGCTAACTTAATCATAAAATATATATTTAAATTTTTATTATTTTTGTTATTGTAAAATACACATTATTACTAACGACCATGCACAAAACTACCCCCTACCCTCCAAAATAATATTTCAATAACACTCAGTTAAAATAAACAATATTTTAAAAATTCATAGAATCTGTGCCATCTAAAGTGGGAGAAAATAAAAATTTCATTAATACAAAACCTCACCGATAAATGTACAGCATGCTCAACAAAACAGGCAATTTGGAAAATCTAAGAGTATATATGTACGAGAAGGCCAATAATCTGGTACAGCTAATAAATGAACACACATATCTGTATCATTGTGGGTTTTGACGTACATGTATGCAAGTGTATGCGGCATGTATAAGTTTTTATGTAGACATGCAGGTATACATATATATACAAGTAAAGAAAAACATTCTCTGACGAGAAAGTTGGTGGGATATAGGAATTGGAGGCAAAGGTGGTGTAAAAACAAGGTTTTGAGGTAAGGTTAATGCAACAAAAATCCTGTATTTAGCACATGTAATGTAACAGAACCAAAAGAAGTGCTAAATATAGGATTTTTGTCTCATTACCCTTACCTCAAAACCTTGTTCCCCCCCCCCCCCCCCCCCCCCCCCCCAGCTTCAATTACCATTACGAGCAGACGCCCGCTTTTGTTTGGGATCACTGTACGCGGAACGCGGGAGAATTCTAACTCGTCGTCTCGACTTTGGAGGTATTCCTTTCGTTGTTTAGCTCTCCTCTTTTGTTGACGTGAAGGCATTATGAAGAAAACAACACAGCGAAACCGCTATCCGGAGACGGGTTGCAACGGTACTCCGCCTCTATCGAACATGACGGACTTTACGTAAATGTCACGGAAACGTTTTGTGACGGTGTCCGTGTATGTACAATGGTAATCGACGAACGCCACAGCACGGTACCGTCCACATAGTTATTGACGTCATGGTCACGTGATATAAGTCACCTTTCAAAATGAGCGGCAAGCACAGGAAAAAATTTCGCGTTCCCATTAATGGAATTAATACTGGGAACAGCGCGATTCCAGGGTCAAAAATCCATTAATGGGAACGTTGTACAAAATAGCGTATGGGTTTTTTCATGGGATTTTATGGGATCCTACCTTGGGAATATAGCTTTCCATTATGGTTTTTTCTGTATTTCCATCTTGGTATTTCCGAATTCCGTTCACTGTGCACCCTGGGATTCTCCAAAATCACACCCTGTGACATCGTGGGTTTATTAGATTCCCATTATGGGAATCCGTAATTCCTCCTCCGCTGCTATTCCCACCCTGGTTTTTTCTTTTCCCCCGCCCTATAGTTCACGCATGGTTCGCCTTGTATTCCACCATGGTAAATTTCAAAATTCCACCCTGGTTTCTATAACGTTCCATATTTTTTCACGGTGGTTCCTTTTGCCCCACCATGCACGCTTCCGTTCTGCTGGCCTGTTACCTTATGTAATAAACACATAACACATTGATCATGAATACTAATCAGCATATGATGAAGTGCATGGATAACATACTACATACACATAGAAAGACTGAGCACAGTTTACAGTACTCCATTAACAATGATATCATCTCTTTTGATGTTCTGTAGGTCACAATCATCTTCTAAGACTATCAACTGCTTACTTAGAAGGGCTTTGGCAAGTGGCATGAGTAACGCTGATGTGGACATTGTATGGAAGTGCTTTCTTTAAATTTGTCAGGTGAAATGTGACAATTAATAGCCCCAAGCATTTGTTGCCTTGTAACCTCCTTCAAGAAGTGTACCTTGAAGGTTGATACAATGATGACCTCAGCACTCTTCATTGATAAATCTGAACAGAAAGAGCAATAGTGTATATATTATAATACTAAATATGTTTATACCTGAGGTTGATGTTAAGACTGATGTTGATGCTGATGGAGATGCTACTGTTGAGGTTGATACTGATGAAGTTGCTGATGTTGATTGTGATGTTGATGATAATGATGATGTTGATGCTACTGTTGATGCAGATACTGATGTTGATTGTGATGCGGATGTTAATGCTGATGGTGATGTTGATGCTGTTGCTGCGAAAGAAAATCATCAATGAATGTAGATTAGTTATACATTGAATGACTTCTCACTAAGATTCACAAACTCACATTCTGCTGTGCTTTCCGAGTGAGATTGTTCTGTGAAGAATATTTTCCAGGGATTATTTAGCACCTCTTCTTTACATTCATGAAGCATGCATACCAATCTCATGCAGTATACATCTGAAAGTTACCTGAATTAGTCACACATTTGACAGATAATTTCACTTTTTCCCTTTTCTGACGTGCCTGTAGTGATTGCATGAGCCCCCATTCTCAACATTGCTAAATTTTAACCTTACATAATTTAAATAATATTGGTATTAGTCCCTGTTTTTGACTACATAACTTGGTACTTGAATCAACCCCGTGATAATGAACAGATACATACCCATACCTTGGTGTAATCAAAACCTTTCTTGATCATCCTCCTTCTTTCAGTTAAGGTGTCAATGATGTGCTGCCTAATTGCTTGCTCCCCAAAGTATTTAGTTGAGCAATTTGGAACCAATTTCTGTACCATATCCTCGAGTTTCTTTTTCTCTTCAGGGTCAGTCTTAAACAAAGGAATAACATTTCCTTTCCACTGTTCTTTTACAACTTTTTTCACCTTATTTCGCCTATGGATTTAAAAAAGTCACTTTTCAATTCTATGATTTATAATGCTTACATCATCAGGTACAATCTTTTCTCTTCTGGTGGGATCTTCATCAACTCAACAAGGGAAAGTTTTTTCCTGGCACCGCCAAAGCCTTCAAGTGCAGGAGAATTATCAAAGGCAGCTGCTATTTTGGGCTGCTCCAACGTTAGCTTTATGAGCTTCCTTAACTTCAGTTGCTCACTAACAGTTTTAAGCACACAAGCTTTCAGCTGCTCCATGCTGCCATGTTGGCACAGCAACGCAAGAGACTCTCCATTACGTATCAAATATGCCTGAGCACAGAACACCCTACCTGTTATGACATTATGAATTCCACTGAACTAGTTTGCAAGTAAGCTTCCAAACCTTTACTTACATCTTCTATGCATATTGCCCCATGTACATAATGTGTATCCATTTTTGCATCTGCACATGCAGGTATTGCCATCAAAAAGGGACAATAGGTTTCTTTTATATGTGCCTTCATAATAAGATATTAAGATGGTGCAGCAACCCATTGTTTTGTGAAAAGATGACAGCTCATTGGAATGAAAGAGAATTCTGGTTAGGAGTCAGAAGAAATAATAATTCGAAAAATGAAATATGGAATAGGTCACGCTTTAAAGAGTTGTCGTGGTTTTGGAATCCCGATGTTAAATGGATTGTGCCAGCACTCTGCCCTACATGCAAAGAAATAGTAAGCAGCACAATAATCAAAGAAGCCTTACATCTGGCATAAAATGATTCTATCACCGATAGCTTTGATCCTACAGTATGCATCTTTATTGAATGTCCTAATTGTTTTACAAATTTTAAGCATGCACCCAAATTCACCAGGGGTGATCCTAGAAACATAGCACTCATTGGTCATTGGGATGGATGGCAACCTTTTTCTACATCTGGCAAGCATAGCTGTGGTAAGTGCATGCGTAATATCCAGCTATATATATATATATTGTATCAATAGGGTCCATAGAAGTGTCAATAGCTACAATGAAAAAGGAAGATCGGTGTAAAGTAGACGAAGTCTATGTTTGTGGATTTGTGCCAAACCATATGTTGCCTAACAAGTGTGCTATTTCACTTGATCCATTTCTACAAATATTGGTTGAGGAAATAGAAGATCTATTTGTAAATGGTAAGGAAATATACCCCATTCATGTACATGCATTTCAGTATGTTATATATGCAGGTATTGAAGTTGAATATGCTGGGCAGTTAGATGGGTTTCCTCCAGGCAAAATGGTGATTAGATGTTTGTGGACTGGAGATTACCCTGCTCAGTCACGAGTTGGAAAGTTTATTCAGGGTGGCATGAGACCCTGCAGGCGGTGCAATCTAGTTGGTAAGCTGAGAAGATAGCTAACGTAATACTGCACTGTGCTAAATTTTTTTACCAGGCACACAAGGACCTGATAGCAACCACTATGACTATGGTAATTACCGGTATCATGCTAAGTATCCTTGGCCTGAGAGAGAAATGCTGGATTGTATTGAGTATATGAAAAATGTAGCTATTGAAGAGCGTCCATCGGTGTGTGCCACAATGGCAAGAGAATGAGGATTTACTGGGCTTTCAGTGTTACATCGCCTTTATGCAGCATATGGTTTTAATGTTCTAAAAGACTTGGTGTTTGATGGTATGCATGATGTTCCTCTGAATGTAATCAAGCATCACCTTGAAGTACAATTAGAACTTGGATTATTGAATAAAGCTACCATCGAAGAGCGATTGGAAGCCATGCCATGCCAAAGAACGGTGGTCACTTCCCCTGGTATGGGTTTGTACCTGGATTACAATGAGTACCAGATGGCCATTGGTGGTGGCTTGAGTTGGATACTTCCGATCAGTCTATGTGCCCATTCTACCACAATACTGCTCTCAACCCTTTTTGTCACCAAAAGGGGAAGTGACCACCGGTAGCCAAGAGGAAGCATGAGGAGCTAACTGCTACTGACAGAAGGTAAGCTCTGTTGGCTGGGGAGGAAGACTCCAACAAGATGTGGAAATGTTGAGCTTATATCATTATCATTCCTGACAAGACCCTCTTGGGAATGGGAGAGACCAGAGCATAGATGGCATTGGAGAGGGAGGCCTTGGTGTTGAACACTGCCGTCGCCTACTGTTAACAGTACTGCCCAAGCCTGAGAATGACAGGGAGGCAATCAAAGCTGCAACAGCGCAATGAGAGAGGGAGGGACAACGTGTCAGCAACTTAGAGAGCTCTGGGTTGAAGCTGATTATCTCAATCTTGAGTGTTACAATATACAAGATCCTTGGCCCAATCAATAGTGGGACAAAACAATAAATGAAAGTATGCTTGATTTAAAAGTAAAATTTCCCTTCTTTAACGCCAAGAACATACACATGCATGATGCAGACAAAACCACACACACATGCACACACACACACACACACACACACACACACACACACACACACACACACACACACACACACACACACACACACACACACACACACACACACACACACACAAGCTCTGAAGATAAGTTTAAAACTTAATTTAGAAAACAACGCACCGTGCTTTAGGTAAATCTCCCAAGACTACTCTTAACTGTACCAGTGTATGACAAATAGATACTCATACACATCACGATGTAAAAGGAATCGCAACGCACACATACACACACACACACACACGCACGCACACACACACAAACACACAACACAAACACACACACAAGACACTCATGCCCACACACAGTTACACACCGGTGCGCAATCAGGGATCGAGAATTATAGCTGCCTTGCGCTGCCTCAGGATGTTAACAGCCCTAGCCTTGGACAAGTTAACAGCCCTTGGAAAAGTTACAAACGAATGATGCATCTGGAAGCCATTTTTTAAAAAGAAAAAAAAACAAATGGCGTAATGCCTATAAATCCATATGTAAACAACTGCTCTCAGCTCGTACGCATTTTTGCTCTCAGCTCCTGCGCGTTTTTGCTCTCGGACCATATGCAATTTTGCTCTCGGACCGTACGCAATTTTGCTTTCGGACCGTACGCAATTTTACTCTTGGACCGTACGCAATTTTGCTCTCGAACGTACGCAATTTTGCTCTCGGACCGTACGCAATTTTGCTCTCAGACCGTGCATTTTTGCTCTCAAACCGCTGCTCGTACTCGCGACCTACCGGGCCACCGTATCCTACCAGTACAGTTGTTTTGTACATCAATACGTACAGAGACCAAGCAAAATACTTGCGTTTCCCTTTCGTACATCCCTATGTATTTGTATTTTCAAAACTACTTCAGAATCTGAGAAAGTTGCATGTGATGGTGTGGTGCTGCATGGATAGAAGCGGCGCGGTTGCCTAAAACCCAACCTTACGTACCGACGGTACGACACGGTAAATAGCGAACCTTTTTAACCCTCGATTTACCGAAGTGACGGATTATAACGTATAAATGACGTAAAAGAGTGACGGGCCGGGGAAAGAGACGTTGCCGTCCACTCTCAGTCCACAGACGGCCCGGTGAAATTGATTTCAACGGTATCCGCCTACATCAAAGAGACGGGTAAGGTCACGTGATGAGACGTTACCGTGTCCACGTAACGGTTTCGCTGTGCAACTTCGCTAGCTAAACCTGGTGAATAAAAACCATACTGTGCTCAAATGACTGTTATAACGCTGCTAAATAAACGTGATGTCTCCATGTGAACGGTTAAATATAGCACTCCATATTACGTAATGATTACGTGTATCATACATCTGATACCTGAAGATGTCCTTCCAGGAGATTCTGGTATAATTGCGCTCTGTAAAACCATTCCTATACCGAGTTGTACTCGCGCGAGAAGACGACGACGGAGGAGAAGAATTGGCCTGGGGACCAGGAAAAACACGAGTTTTTTTTTTGTTCTTTTAAAGCAAGCAGTTGTAACACTGGAACAAAACATTAAAATGACCGTCTTTGCCTTCTGGTTCGATAGCATGAAAGAGCTACACTATCCGTTTCTTGGTACGCGAGTTATACGCGGGTAGCGTTTTTTTTAATGATTTCACTACCCGGGTCAATTCCTATATAATAATTATAATTATTGCATATATATATATATATATATATATATATATATATATATATATATGCGCATATGCACACACTCTTAAAACACAAAAAGTAATGCACCGTCAGGCCTCACTTTTAAGCAGTCCTTAGAAACCTACATGTACATGTATTTTGTTTAGGCACACAAACACACAACACACACACATAAACACGCACACAAACTTACACACCATATAGTATAAGACCCTCCATTACAAGAAGTCATTAGATATCTATCCAACCTACATGTAGCAAAGTTAATAAAACTGATTTTTAAACAAAATAAAGCATAAAGCAAGGCGTAGCATACAAGCACAAATTTCAACCGGCAGTAGTGCATGCAAGAAATACATTATTTTACATGTCTACATACTGCACACAAGTATGTTTTAAGATTGAAATGTTTTTACATTCAGTTACTGTATCTGATGGATAGGTTCAACGTGAGTGATACATTTTATCATGAACTTTCAATGGTGCTACCTTGCATGCCAAGGTCGTACATGATAAAGCAGGTGCGAACCGAACTGAACAATCGTGCTCCCATGCCACATCATGGCGTTTATTGCTCATTAACAGAGAAGCTTACTGATGAGATATAGAGGAACTTGTGAGTGTAACTGATTAATATTACTTTTTCATCCACTTTTTAAAAACATGTTAGGTGCAACTTCATCCAGAACGACTGAGTAATGTAGTAAGAATAAAGCTTAGTGGAGATGGAGCAAAGTTTAGTCGATGCTCCAGCTTTTTCCTTCTCCAAAAAGTTAGTTCTTCAATATTTTATTGGTACAGTGTGTATTTGCTAACAATTGCAACAGAACAATGTACATCAAACATGTACATCTATTTCTCATATGGTTTTTGCGATCGGCTGCATACTACCTACTCTGTGGTGCAGATAATCACTCACTGGCTGTGGTTAAAATGTCAGAGTGATTTGAAAATCTGGCAAAAGCACTCTGTCCCCTCCTTGATGAAATCAAAGTCCTTATGGGTACAGGAGCGTTACAATTAGAAGTCGGGGGAAAACTTATGAATTGGAGTTATTCTTAGGAGGCGATTTAAAGGTAGGTAATGCAAAACCTTTTTGCTTTTGATCCTGTATTTTAAAGTTTCTACTAGTGTTTCTGGGGTTAGGCCAGGTACTCCTGCATATGGTGCTTGGTACCTTCGAGTGATCGGTATAGTTTCTACTTATCCATGCAAATGTGTTTTTATTTATTATAATATATTGCAGTTGGAACACATCTAAAGTGCATACGGAGCAACAATTGAGGACATTCAGAGATGTGCAGAAAAATCCAGAGATTCGTTCAGCGTAAAATACGCCCCTTTTCTTCCCATCGATTTAGACCATGTGCATGGTACCCGATAAACTACATCTGTTTCTGCGTATTATGGATGTCCTCATTGATAACCCCTTTTCACAAGTTAAGGTTATGGACACGACAAGAAAGCTAAGTGATCCACTTCTAGGAGCAACACTTCAAAAACTGCTGTCAAAAATTCAATTGTGTAGAGCGCCATTTCAAATATGGAGGAAACGGGATGACAATTCCACGCTGGATTGGACCTCACTTGCATGGGGGCGCAGCTAAAAGAAAACTCCTTTCCCAGCTTCCATTATATTTTGACGAGATTCTACCTTCAGATAGCAGTAAACAGATTTCAAAGTTATGGAAGGTAAATTTGCATACATGCCTCAGCGAGTCTGTCAATGTGCATGCATACGAACTGCTTTATGGAATTGATGTAAATTTATATACAAATATGTAAATATACATATGTAATTACTATGCATTATATTATAGCAGCAAAATGTATCTTAAACATATACATAACATTATATATTATCGATTCAATTAGTTCTTCTCCATTCCTTGAATTGTCCAAGCCCTTTACGCTATATGGTATAGTACAATCTGCCGGTAAGCGTTGTAAAATGCAAGAAGCAGACTCACTGCATCGGTCCACGTAATCGGGACAACAGTCGCCGTTTACGGTACACGAGCTGTCGCACCAACAACCTCCACCGCTACACGACTGGCCGGAGCAGCCGTCAAAGGAACATCCGGTGAACCCGTTGGCTTAATGCATGGATGAAGGGAAATTAAGATGTGAAGAATACGTGCCCCTCAACGAAGCTCACTGCAAACGGGGTTGAAGTCAGGACAGCAATCTCCGAAACAGCCGCACCTGGTATCACAGTAGCACGTGCCGGAAGGCCCCAATTTTCCCGGTCCGCATCCAACCACGTTGCATTCACCACCTGCCGTCTGCCCTGCAAGTGTCATTACATTATATAACATCAAGTTGACATCATGCATCTAAAGTGAACGTACGAGATTGGACGTCGAGACTACCAGAATAGGGGCTCCGCCTAACTCGAGACTGCAGGACTCTTGGGTTCACTGCAAGTGCGCATTCGAGACATACAAAAGCCAGTAGAGCCAGAACAGTTACTGTTGCCTTCGGCATTCTCCCTGCAGCACGGTGATCCAAATAAATAAGATCATACAGAAACTGATCTTTTATTATATGCATGATACGCATATACGATTAACCGCTTGAGCGGAAGTCACGCACATGCATACACGGATGTATTGGCTGCCAGGTCTGAGCACGTATGATAAAGTATCAGTGTGGCCACAGGTGTCGGAGGGTTGATGTTTTGGATTGGAAACTATGGTCCTAAAAAGAATAGACGGTATCACTCAATCTATAAGTATGTAATGTTTAATGCGCTAGCCAGCTAGGTCCGTTACCGACACTAGCAACCAAATGAATTACCACATCCAGCAGACTGCTATACACTGCAGGATTTGCGTGGAGGCGGGGATAGATCATGCATCGTGGCAAAAGTGCGTACACAATTTACAAGTACAAGAAACTTGCTGAAAATCTGCAGCAAGCACTTGCAAATTTGCAATACATACATCATATACAGTCCATGGCAATGGCCAAATTGTGCCAGTATATTTCTGTACATGGTTGCAGTGGCTATCACATCACCACCACTGAGTGGCTGCATGGGCGCAGAACTGGACCTGAGACTATTAGCCATGCAATGACACATTCAGCACAAGCAAGAACACTGCACAGCAGCTGATCAAGGTGAAAATAATCTCCAAACACAAAGGGCATTCCAGCTTGCTTAGGCAAGACAGATTGTCAGGCGCTACTGGTGGCCTGAAACAGCCAGGCCTGTTACAGTAGCTGGTATGACCTGGATGTGTTGGATCAGTGGGACGAATGGACTTCAACATCTCTCCCGCCCCCCCCCCCCCCCCCCCCCTTCCTTTGCTGGCTTTGTGAAAGTCAGTGCTCCTTCAGATTTGCGGTGAGCATACCACTAGTTGAAAAGGAACTATGGGGGACACCTATACTGCGGGGCAAGGATGACCCTGTCAATAGTCATCTTACAAAGTTTTCATAACGCGTCCAGCTGCGTGCATGGCAGTACTGTCATCGTTTACATCTATAGCGACGTAACTTATGAACGGCCCCTTTGGTCTCCTTGGAGAGTAAGGTGCCAAATCTATACATGCAAAGTTCAATCCCCTATCCTCCCAATGCAACACCATGCATGACAAGGTTCAAAGACTACTGTGCATTGTCAAGCAACTCAGAGAAAGCAGTAACTTTATTTCGTTCCCTTCGCACATGTACTCGTACACCGGCGGTATATATATATATATGAATATACGCGCGTAAAAATGCCAACTGTTTGGTGACACACACTCCCCCAGAATTATCGTTCTCGATTTCAGAAAAGAAGAAAAGGGCTCTTTTAAAGACTTAACCTTACAG
This sequence comes from Eunapius fragilis, assembly GCA_963681505.1. Taxonomy (NCBI): domain Eukaryota; kingdom Metazoa; phylum Porifera; class Demospongiae; order Spongillida; family Spongillidae; genus Eunapius; species Eunapius fragilis. The sequence goes on along the minus strand of OY811981.1, from coordinate 3,360,477 downwards.
GCCAAGTCGGCTTTTTGGCCCTTTTTGCGCCGTTTGGCGAACACATATCAGTTTCAAGCGGTCCGCTTTCGAGTCCTTCTTCAGCGACATGCAGTATAGCACGTGCCGTTTTAAAAATGTGCGTGCTAATATAGGTCTATTTCATTTTTCCTTTTCAATCGGAAGCTTGCTCCCTTGCTTTTTTCACCACCATCCCTATATACCACCAACCTTCTCGTATAGAGAATGTTTTTAATTTATTACTTGTTTCCTAAATTTTTCTGGTGGATTTGGTATTGTATATAGTTCTTGAAACATATAGACCCAGATAGCAAAAACGTCAACTTGTGCGATCATGACAGATTTATGTTAGAATCTGCAATTTTGTTGAGGTGTACCATTATACTATGCCTCCATTGAGGACCAAAGGGTAATAAAGGTTAAAAGCATGCACTGGCACAAGCGAAGCCATATAATACATAGTATAAATGTACCCTAAAGTATATACTGATCTCACGCTATTATCAGATAAACCATGCACCGCAATACATTACCAAATTGACGCAAGCAACTTTGGCGTTATAGACCCCTTTTGGCGATAAGTGGCTGGTATGAATATTCACTATGAATACATTTATTACGTGGCTATCCTCCATCTTGACGTGCAAATTTTCATTGCGTTGTACGAGAACCTATTGTGTTAACGATGCCAGAGTTCCAGCAGATCCAGTTCAGCGACAGAGATGGTATATTAGGATTTACACTTATGTATTGCATGATTGATTTCACCAAAGACATGGGAAACACACTTTCAGTACGCTTGGCAATCTGACCAAACATTGACATTGTTATGCGGCCAAGTCGATAGTCAAACCATAAAGTGGAATGAGATTGCTCTCTAGTACACTTCTCAACAAACAAGATTTCATCCAAGCTATATTTTATTGCCAGTGTTTCATGCACAGCCTCTGACAATTTAACAAGTTCATGTGATGTGCATTGAGTGTGCTTGTGGTTATATACACTGGTGAGTAGAGGAGGTAGATTGCTTTCTACATCTCTTTGTTGAGATGATTTAGATGTTGGCTCATATCCAGGAGTTACAGTGAACAGAGCCTGGGTACACTTGGATATACCTTGTGGACTGCATCAAATAGAACCATGCATTTTCTTCTACATTGCATGGTAATGGATGATGTGGTGATGTGGAAATATGAGAACAGTGATTTCCTTTAATTGACTTTAGGTCTTTCAAAGTTGATCTCTTGAATGCTGGGTTGATGGTTTTGCCTGTTCATAGCTAACTTTTTAAACTGCATTTATAAAAGTGCTGCTTACCTTCTTTGAAAAAGCTTGCAATTGGTTCCAACACATGGAAGAGAAGTACTAATCTGGCTGTTAATATCTGAAGCATTAAATAGCACTGCAGCCACATGTGAGCTCACTTCCCCTAAGCTAATAGACAGTAATTTGTATAGTATCACATAGTACAATAAAAATGAATGTATCTCACCCAGCCATACATGCATGTGTAGTTGCAGTCACAATTGATTCAGATCAACTGCCACCCAGGGCTCAGGTGGTTTATCATTCAACTTCTGTGATGGATTAACCTTTGCTTTTAAGATGAAATGTGTGCCATCTATGCCTATACTGTGATAAATGCTTGAACCCAACCATGTCCCAATGCACACACCATTTAGGGTAATAAACCTCTGATAATAGTGTAAGCTTCAAGACTTTAGTATACCTTGAGCTTCTCCAGTGTGTATCTCAATAAACTATGTACACAAGCTTGGAAAGTTCACAGGGGCCATAACAATATGTCATCAATCCATTCAGTGCTGGGAAACTGATAAAGGCTGACGCTTGCGAGAGTTGACATGTTTGGCTGACCTCCCACACAGACATTGTAGCTTCTTCACATAGCGATCTAAATCGAGTCCTTGCAAGGTAGAAGTGTAGTTTTTAGTCATTGATAAAACGTTGTAGAGAAAAGTCGGCCGTTTGCTCGTCAGTATGGCCACGTGCTAGGGATGTCGTATGAAAATTTGCCCGTCAAGATGGAGGATAGCAACGGTTGCCACGTAATAAATGTACAATAATATAAATGCATGAACATAACAGTTTAACAAACCTAAATTCCATCATGGTGAGGGTCGCACATTTTCAAGCACCATAATCAGAATAGTGATCCACCTAGAGAGGTTGCACAATGTTGGGTACTTTTCGCCCTCAAACAGCACAGACATTTCTTGCAGAGGCTTCAGTAACTGACACTATTAAACGTCAAAATCTATTGATAGCATTAAAACCATCACAATTATTCTAACCAACTGCTTTGCAGAATTCCACTGATACTCATTTGGAGAAGAAATGTTGAACTCGTGACACACTTCCATGATAAATGGTGTCAATATTACACATCTTTCCAACATATACTACGTTGAGTTCCAACGAGTGACAATATCCTTTATTAAAGTAAGGCCACTGAATGAGAAAACACACATTCAGCACCTTCAGTATCTGAATATAAATAACAATTTTAAGTACAGCTCACAAAAATCCACCACAAAACATCAATAACAATATCCAACTTTTCTTTGTCTGATTTTATCTTTATCCTCTGCAAATTTTTTAAATGTTCTAATCGTTGAGAGCTATTTCGAATGGCATTGGTTACATCACGAAATAGTTGGACTAAATCACGTGTTTTATGGTGGGGAATCTAAAATATGGGTTTGTGTAGGGATAATAGTCATAATACCAACAATATAGTATTTACTTACCTTCTTCTTACATGGATGTACTGCATCTTTTATGACGAGATTAAATGTATGACAGCCACAAGGCGTTTCCTCAACGATGTTTTCTTCCAGAAGCTGCTTCACAGCAGCTTTAAAGTTTGCACCGTTTAACAGGCTTAATGGACCGTCAAAAGTTCTGACGGCCACGGACAGCCAGCAAATAAAATTGATGGCCAATTATTTTTCACGGTTTAACCACGTGATCAGCAAGCTTCCCGGTTACGGTCACGGTCGGCCGTCAAAAACTGTCAAATCTATACGGACACGGACGGTCCGTGCTGGCCGCGGCATCGCTGCTGATCACGTGGTTAAACCGTGAAAAATAATTGGCCATCAATTTTATTTGCTGGCTGTCCGTGGCCGTCAGAACTTTTGACGGTCCATTAAGCCTTTTAAACGAACAAACGGTGCAAACTTTGAAGCTGCTGTGAAGCAGCTTCTAGAAGAAAACATCGTTGAGGAAACACCTTCTTCTGGCTGTCATACATTTAATCTCGTCATAAAAGATGCAGTACATCCATGTAAGAAGAAGGTAAGTAAATACTATATTGTTGGTATTATGACTATTATCCCTACACAAACCCATATTATAAGTTCCCCACCATAAAACTCGTGATTTAGTCCAACTATTTCGTGATGTAACCAATGCCATTCGAAATAGCTCTCAACGATTAGAACATTTAAAAAATTTGCAGAGGATAAAGATAAAATCAGACAAAGAAAAGTTGGATATTGTTATTGATGTTTTGTGGTGGATTTTTGTGAGCTGTACTTAAAATTGTTATTTATATTCAGATACTGAAGGTGCTGAATGTGTGTTTTCTCATTCAGTGGCCCTTACTTTAATAAAGGATATTGTCACTCGTTGGAACTCAACGTAGTATATGTTGGAAGGATGTGTAATATTGACACCATTTATCATGGAAGTGTGTCACGTCTTCAACATTTCTTCTCCAAATGAATATCAGTGGAATTCTGCAAAGCAGTTGGTTAGAATAATTGTGATGGTTTTAATGCTATCAATAGATTTTGACGTTTAATAGTGTCAGTTACTGAAGCCTCTGCAAGAAATGTCTGTGCTGTTTGAGGGTGAAAAGTACCCAACCCTGTGTAGCCTCTCTAGGTGGATCACTACTCTGAATATGGTGCTTGAAGATGTGCGACCCCCACCATGTTGGAATTTAGGTTTGTTAAACTGTTATGTTCATGCATTTATATTATTGTACCTTTTCTGTTGAGTGTCTTTTTGTATTGTCTTGCATGACTGGTGGTATTACATGTTTTTGTGGATAGTTAGCTTGTTGGTCATAATGTTAGATTTGGACACACATTACAGTAGCCTATTATAAGTACTAATGATACAATATTAGTCGGACTGTATGCATAATGGAATTTCAACTTGTATATATTTAGGTGTTGAATACTGGGAAGATTTGCCTGAGGATGTGCTTGAGTGTTACGAAAGTCTCAAATTTGGATTTAGGAGTCTGGACCAGTTAAAGTGCCAAGTAAAACCACGGGATCCTTTCAATGTAACACCAATGATGATAATGTTAGTGCACTGGCACCAGTCAAATCCCCCCTATCCAATGACAGTGTCCAGTGGTATCTGACCAAACATCTTCCACCACAAAGTTCTTGCCTAGCAGCAACCCCGTTGGCAGTCCTAAGTCATCAGATTTTCAATGCAAATCTAAGCATGCCACCACCGTAAAAAAAAAAGAGCTATGCTGCTCAAAGGCTCCACCAGAAAATTACATCTGCAAAGCAGAAGCAAGATGAAACCACTGAACCTGCTGAAGGTGAGATTATTGATGTAGGACATACAAATTGCTGGATGGACAAAGAAAAAAGAGGATGTTGTGGGTTAAAAACTGCTTGTACCATTTGACATGTGATGAAAGAGATATCCACATGAGTGAGAATGAGTGTTTTACAGATAATTTAATATTAGCATCACAGAAAAATCTGATAGAGCAGTCCTCAATTTCTGGGTTTCAAGATCCCATCTTAGGTGAAAAAATGGCTTTTTCTATAATGAGGAAGAACTTTATCCAAATACACCATGATGGGTATGGGCACTGGTTTACTGTAAGCACCATAGGAGCTTAAGCATCTAATGAGTTGCTCATTTATGACAGCATGTTACACTCTTTGGGTGGTCATGGAAGAAAACAAGTGGCAGCTCTTTTGGCATGTCCAGAGAAAGAGATTAGTATCAAGATAATGAAAGTCCAACAGCAGGAAGGGGAAAATGGCTGTGGCTTTTTTGTAACAGTTCTGGCTAATGGGGTACAACCTGGTCACTGTGTGTTTAAGCAGAGTGAAATGAGGAAGCATGTATTAAGAAAGAAACCTTGAAGAAAAGGTTCTCTCCATGTTTCAGTGGAGAAGATGAAGAGAGGAAGAGTTGGTGTTCACTGCATTAACAATATAGAAATTTTCTGCTCTTGCCGAATGCCAATTGAAGGCAAAATGATTGAATGTTCAGGATGCAAGGAGTCGTACCACATGGCCTGTGTGATGGATGTTCCAGAAAAAGCTGTAGATGAGTTGGATTATGTGTGATTTTGTACTTCGTGCAAGTGATGGAACTGAATGTGGAAATCTCATAATACTGCACCTCAAGAATCTTGCTCTTTCTGTCCTGGGTGTATTAATTTGTGTTCAAAAACTGTATTTATTTTGAACTCAGGGCACATGCGTCAATCCGGCAAAAAGCAAACTGTCCTAGGACATATTACTCCGAAGTAAATTGTCCTAGGACATATTATTCCGGGTAAGTTGTCCTAGGACATCTTACTCCAGAGTAAATTGTCCGCGGGAAAAAAGTTGAGGTAGGGACAGTTTACTCCAGATGGGGACAGCTTACTCCGATGTAATTTGTCCTAGGTGGACAGGTTGCTCCAGAGTAAAGTGTCCTAGGACAAGTAAATGGTCCCGGCGGACACTTTACTCCGCTGACAGTTTCCTCCGTGACAGGCCCCCATGCCCATCAATCATAAACCTCGACTGCCAAAGGCATACACGCCCACCAAAGCTCCGAGCATTTTCATCATGGCTGCATGTGTTCATGCAGCTACCTGACCTGTTGACCTGACCTGTTGACCCATGCACGTCACACTCGCTTCATGTAGAGTAACTGGAGTTGTTGTTATTATTTTAGTATCTTGCATATCCAGAAATGAGCGGTCAAAAGTCAGAAGTAATTTAATTCTCGGTTTGCGAATCAACGAATATTCTCGTATATCTTCCCATAGACATGTATGGAGTACTTCAACACCAAGCATGCCAGATTTTTCTCAGCATTTGCCATGAGGGATTGTTAGTGCACTACATTTGCCATGATTTTTAGTGGGGTCGCCGTATTTTGCCTATTAAAGGTGGCGCTTCCTTACGCGCGTCATAACAATGTCCTTGGTTATACATTGGTATTGAAGTACCCCATAATGTCTATGGGAAGATATACGGGAATATTCGTTGATTCGCAAACCGCGAATTAATTACTTAACGGATAGGGTTTAGTTAAAGAATGGTTAATTGAATTATTTTTTGAAGTACATATATCATAATCAGACAGGTCTGTTTATAGTACATTATGAATTCAAATTGAATTTAAAAAGCAAGATGACCGCCTATGTACGGGCCATTTCTGGATATGGAGTTGGTGGACATGACCAAAAAAAAAACCAAAACACAAATAATAATAATTATTATCATGTATGATCCACGCTCATGCATGCTAATGCACAGCTTTGAAGATCTTGCGCGCTCTCTTCCATAAGGTCATGGCGCACTCCTTGACGTCTCTGTTCCTCCAGACGACGAGGGCATCGGCGGTGGGGACAAGGGTATACAAATCACTAAGCAGTACGCTTAACACTGTGATGGGTGATTCAATCGTCGCTGAAGGTAAACTTAGGATGCTCTTTGTTGAGATCATAGTGGCACTTGGTAACGTAAGACCAACAATAGAGGCGAGAAGTAACGCGATCGTCACCATTCCTCTCATGTCATGACTTGCATCGGCACCAGTACTGGCGGTAATGTCAACATTTCCGATCGTCCCGCAGGCGACAGTCGTTCGAAGCTTTTTGGCTTTGTAGAACATTATTGTATTGAGAATTGACGGTGCTACAATGCCTGAAGAGATTACCAATAATACCTGAAGGATGGTATAAACGTAACACAACCTTTCGGTGCAGTTTACTCGGTAAACACAAACATAATGATAAAAGTTGTAACAGCCAATGAAGTTAAAATTGAATAACAGAGAGGTGATCGCACTATGCAAGCCACCAACGGTGAAGATCACTGCTGCCACCTTTGAACTATGTTGTGGAAATTGAAACGGATACATGACCGCACCGAAACGGTCGACAGTAATTGCTAAAATGAACGTGAACCTCTGGAGCGCGAGGAAAAAGAGTATCGTTCCATCCACATAGCACCATGTCTTTCCAAGTGGCCACTCCCCATAGATAAGCGAAGCCAAGTAAAATGTGGAGAAGATGACGCTGTAACAAATGTTTGAAACAGTGAGGACGAGGCATATGATCAGCTCCTTCTGCTGGCGGAGAGCCCTGTGAATAATCACGACGACAGTAAAGGAGACATTGAGCAGTAGCGATGATGATAGCGACAGTATACAAAATGAAACCTGGAATGCCGTCAGCCATGTTGCGAACGGAGCCGATACAGTAGTGAATTCACAAATATCACTATAATTAGTCGCGTTCATGGTCGACTTTCTATTAGGAACTGTTCGTGACGAGCAGCATGCAGAGAAAAGAGGCGTATATAAATCTATTTGTTAGGTGAGAAAATTATGATAGCATAAAATTCGTGCCATCCTAGGTGATGCCGATCGAGTTACACATCGGCCCCGTTTTCATATACACATTTTTCTCACTGCTCAAATGTATCACATGCGCTTATGGCGGATTCCCATATTAACGTTTCCGGATATCACTTCGTGACCACTGTAGCTGCTGTATTGGGTACGCCTCCGATTTTGTTCGTTGTATACTAGCTTGAGTACATATAAAAATTATTATCGGAACCTACGCGAGTAGGTTCCATATAGGAATCCTGCAGAGTGCAGTATCATGAATGTAATTTAAAACAACGTCAAGCGGGACGGCCAAAATTCGGGTCACTTCGCTCTTAGTGGCAATCGAGCGATATCAAATAGGAGAGCAGTTCTGCGTTGTTTCCATGTCATCAGACTGTATACTTAAGAGAACAAAAATACTCGTCCCCATCGTCCTACCCTGTCCCATCTAAAATTTCTCTGTCCTCGTCGTCGCCTCCGCCTCCTCCTCCTCCTCCTCCCTCTCCCCTCCCCCTCCCCCTCCTCCTCCCCCTCCTCCCCCGGTCTCCTCCCCCTCCCCCTCCCCCTCCCCCTCCCCTCCCCCTCCCCCTCCCCTCCCCCTCCCCCCTCCCCCTCCCCCTCCCCCCCTCCTCCTCCTCCTCCTCCTCCTCCTCCTCCTCCTTTTCTCCTCCTTTTCTTCAACAGGTCATCTTCAGGTGTCTGTTAGACGCCTAACCGATCGGGCAATTAGCTGAAGCGAGTAGTACCCTCTTTGGTGTTGATCTACAAATAGCACATTACATCAGCTACATGTATCACAATGTTCATAACGCACTTATAAAATAATCTAATTTGATGTCTTTAGTTTACCATGCAATCTCAAGGACAATTCTGATTCCACACGAGCATCAGGTGGAAAGATCCATGCAGATGCTGCCATGTCTGCCAAACGAGTGCAATGTCAAGCGCCGTACCGAAAGGACCAACAAAACGACCCTTGCTCTCTGAATCAGTTGTTTACTGAGAGCATTTAGCAACTTTAGTTCCTCCGGTATAGGTTCAGTGACAAGCCCATTTAGAACACTTCTAGCTGGTATAGTATTCTTGTTTAGAAATGGTCGGCAGTACTGACACATGTATATTAGTTGGTCAGTGACACCATTCTGCAAAACATGGGCTTTCGTTCTTTGCCATGCGTCAGTTTCATATTTGTCAAGGCTAAAGTTTACACGAGACACTTGCGCTGGCATAATCGTTCACAGCTACAACATGCAAACTCTGCATCGTCCACCCAAAGGTACGTTACAGCATCGATAAATGTTGGATCGATAAATTATGATCATGCATGAGCATGCATGGTATATCGCTAAAATGGAAGGAATTGTTCTGTAATAGTTACAGCGGTAGATACTGCGTCTCTTTCGGCTTTTTAGTAATGTGCGCTGTTTGAAATGTGTGTATAATGCGCATATCATTGTTACGTGAGACACCCCCCCCCCCCCCCCCCCCCCCCCCGGGGCATTGGGAGGGATTTGGCCTTTATTAAACCAAACTGCCCCTGGTTGGGGGTTAATAACCGGTCAAATGTCTATTCTACGTGGTCTGATAAAAGGTCAAATGCGTGCCCGACTATGGTCAAATGTGTGGCCAGTAATGATTTCACGCGTCAAATAACCACCTAAGGCCCGACACACACTAGGCGATATCGCTGGCAACCAGTTGCCAGCGATATCATTGTGGTTTTACAAGGGTGGGGTACAGACGGCAGACTAGTCGCCAGCAACATTAGGCGTGTTTTAGCGGTTATTATTCGATACTGATTATTAAACCTACACAAATGGCTGAAATTGTTGGAGCTTGCGCTGTAGTGGTTGCTATTATGATTAGAAGAAAGCAAAGACGGCGGAAAAGATCGAAATGGGTTAAATCTTGGCTTCAGCGTCGCAGTTCTCAGGGAGCTTACCACCAATTATTGCAAGAGCTTCGTTTGGGGGATATAGCAAGTTACAGGAACTTTGTTCGAATGGATGCTGAAAGTTTTGACGAATTACTCCATTTGGTAACACCATTCATTACACACACTGATACCAAGATGAGAAGAGCAATTCCTCCCGGAGAAAGATTGTCAATTACTCTCCGGTTTTTGGCTAGTGGTAAGTTATAATTTTTTGGCCAGGAATAACAATTATTTACAATTTCACACATGATAGGTGAATCGTATAGAAGCCTGTCTTATTTGTATCGAATATCGCCACAATCAATTGGCAACATTGTACCCGAAACATGTTCTGCAATTATCAAGGCTTTAAAGAACAATATGAAGGTTAGCATATGGTTCATTGTCAGTATATAATGTAGGTACAGTCAGCTCAGAAAGGTGTGTTAGGGTTAGGGGTTGGTGTGTGGGTAGTTGGTGTTGGTATCGGGTCATTCCGTGGGCTGTCAGGAATGAACCCCTCAGATTTGTGTGCAATTTATCATATTTGCTTGACCTAATATGGATGTTATTTTAACGCATTAATTTTTAAAATCGCACGAGTGGTTTACGAATTAACACCGTCATGAATAATTAATTGTTTTCCACTTTGAAGACTCATAACTCCCTACTCACAGAACGTGTATGCCTATTGTTGGCATCAAATTGAAGTTCTCTTAGTATACAATCCGACTATAATATGTTTCTGTGGGAGAGGCGAAAGGGTTAACGAATAAATGTTTATACAGCACGGTTTTCAATATTTAAGTCACTTGCAGGGTGATACTCAAGAATTTTGTTTAAACTGTTCATTGTCCTTACATTTTACAAAAATAAAAAGTCTGAGTATCAGCTAGTTCTGGGAACTGCAGAGGGTTAAAGGGCAAGACGCCATTTTTAATTTCTTCATGGTTGATTTTATCACTAATGAGAAGCAAGTGTTGTTTAGATACGTCTCAAGGGTATTACATAACACTGTCCTCAACTATCACAACAGTAAGAAAGGGCGTTGGTAATTTAAAAAATGATTTTTAGTACATCGAATTGCGCATTTATTGGAAACCGTTACTAAGCCTTCTCATAATGGGATCGTTGCTTAGGTAAGCGTGCTCGTTATTACTGTCATAAGTGGTTAAAGCTCATGATTGGAAGTAAAAGGGAACAACGAGGTTTCAATGAACCGGCGGTGAGACCTATTCAACCGGCTCAAGAAGTGGTGGTCCCTCAACCTGTTTATACGCTGGATGACGGCGTACCGGGGATCGGGGATCCCATCCGCGCGCGTACCGGGGATCCCACCCGCGGCACCACTACCGTGGTGCCGCGGGTGGGATCCCCGGTACGCCGTCATCCGGTGTATGAACAGGTTGAGGGACTGTAAAACCGAAATATTCACTGACCGTATTGTCTCCATTTCACCCCCACCCCCGTCGTATCGGGCCAGAAACCGACAGCAACCCCCCCCCCCCCCCCCCCCCCCCCCCTCCGCTTTTCGTATCGGGCCTGACCTTAAGCACCCCCATATGTCGCAGTAAAAATCTGATGTGAAAACAACCTTATGTTAATGTCCTGTACCAGTACCTAAACACGCCGGTGTCACAGGATTACGCGTCCCCCGGATAATGCGTCCGGCCGGACTGCTGGTCCTAGAATTCTGCGTCCGCCGGACAGCCAGTCCTAGGAGCCACTGTCCCCCTGGACATCGTATCCTAGGATAGCATATCCCCCCTTAGGAGTAACCGTCCCCTCGGACAGTGTATCCTAGGAGTTGCTGTCCCCCCCCCCCCCCCCCCCCCCCCCTCCCCCCTCGGACAGCGTATTGTATGTCTCCCTATGCGTGTGTTGTACAAAGGGCGGATTTAGGGTGTGGGTGGGGTGTGGGGGTGGGGTGAGTAGGGTATACTCCCCCCCCCCCCCCCCTAGCAAAACCTATCTTATAAAAATTCACGACTTCTTATGCACGCTTTATACATGTATATACATGTTTACATGTATCATTGTGTAGAATTACCGTCGTAAATAAAAGCAGCAGCGGATCCCAATTCGTTATTCACGTGACGTAAGCACTCGTTTATCGGTTTCTGAGCATAGGCGTAGGAAGCGGGGGGCATGACGTGGAACGTGGATCTTGCTTCTCTGGTACAAATAGCTAGCGCGCTAGTTACGGGTAGGTTCTACGTGCATGTTATTGTTAGATCTTCGCGTGGTAATGGATAGATAGTCAGTGTCACCCAGTGCGGGAGGGGCACATCCCCCTCCCGCACCACCCCTTTTGGTGACCCACGTACACTTAATCCATTTACCCTCCCCCGCCCCAAAATCCTACGTCCGCCCCTGGTACATGAATGCATCAATCCGCACCATGCAAGACTTAGTCGGCTATATTAGTTTTTACTTAAGTCGTAGGATTATCCCAGGAATCACCTATTTCCCTCCTCCTTTTGAAAACCGTGTATCAATTTTGGCATTCAAAACAAAGCCAACTTATAAAAAGACTTATACATGTATTATCATCATCGTGGTTGAGCTTATTGTCATGCACTGCACGATAGGCTCTAGGCTACCCTCTGTAAAAACCATAGACTGATATTAAGTCAGTATAGTAGAGGATTGGAAACGGCACATGAGAGCCATAGACCCCTGTACTTCACGAAGTTTCCATTCGCACACCCACTAATTGAGTGTTGATTGGGTCACTGGCTATCCTCTGAAAAGTGAAAAAAAATTTTTTTTTGGGGGGGGGGGGGGGGGGGGTGGGGGGCCAAGTCAATCAGCTAGATATCGGAGTGGCAGTCATGTTTTCATTGACGCAGGTTCAAAGATATCATGTGATACAACACTACGTACTTTCAGTGTAGCATTTTGGTCTTCGACATCCGGTAAAACACAACGTCGCAATCTTCTGAAGTTCGGTGAGGCGGTCTCATCACCTCTTGATAAAGCATTCTCTCGGGCCTTATCGAAGTCTAAAGTTTGCTTTATAAACTTTATTTGGCTTATATTAACTACCTCGAGTCGACGAGGGGCAATGTCCTAACGGGGGACCTCGTATCCTAGGACCACGAGTCCGGCCGGACGCGTAATCCTAATGGCGGACCTAGTATCCTAGGACCACGAGTCCGGTCGGACGCGTAATCCGGGGGGACGCGTACTCCTGTGACACCGCCATTACTGAATTGGAAAACCGAATTATTCACTGACCGTATTGTCTCCATTTCACCCCCACCCCCGTCGTATCGGGCCAGAAACCGACAGCAACCCCCCCCCCCCCCCCCCCCCCCCCCTCCGCTTTTCGTATCGGGCTGGATACGCCACTGCTAATAAGTGTAAGCGAGACAAGTACACTTAGTCTCTATAGCTATTAACAGATCGAAACAATAGTGTAAACATGGTGGTACGGTATGTACAACAACTTATAATAGCCTGTAATTACAATTTGTAGCGGGTTGTATAAGCGGCACTGTTCCAATATCACAGGGGAAAAAATCGTGTTCCGGACCTTGGGTTTTAACCTATCGACCTTGGGATCTGTTCCATCAAACGTATTCAAAGACTTTGAATAGAACAGATCCCAAGGTGGATAGGTTAAAACCCAAGGTCCGGAACACGATTTTTTTTCCTGTGTATGTTGCTTCCGCCGATGGGTGTACCAGGATGTTTTCCAATAGTGTACCGTATTGTAAAAATATACGGGCCTGTACCGGGGCGATAATTTTTGGTTGTGTAGTAGTAATAGTCAATTGGACTTGATCACGTGAGATTATGATTATCTAGTGAATCATAGGCTAGGTGCGTGCTTTGTAACAGTTGTATATCGATTGCAATCGGCCTTGTGCTCAGCACATCAACGTAGCGTTGTCAACATTACATGGTGTCAGAAGTGTCTATCCACAATGGAACAACTAGAACCTCCGTGCGAAATGGATTTTGCAACTACTGATAGCGTGTCTTTGGCAGAAAAATGGAGGCGCTGGAGGCAAACGATGGAGCTGTACTTAAACTTGAGCATACCAGACAAATCAGAGAAGGAAAAGTGCAATAAATTCCTGTATCTCATTGGACAGATTGGAAGATACATTCACAGCACGATGACCCTGGCTAACTAAGAAAAAGATAAAATCGAAGTACTGTTCAGAAAGTTTGAAGAACACTGCCTTGCACAGCAAAATGTAACCATGGAACAGTACAGATTTCACATGCGTTGCCAAAGGAAAGACGAAACGGTGAGTCAATTTGTAACCGCGCTCAAGCTACTAGCAGCCAGTTGTAAATTTGGTGAGCTTATGAATGACATGATCAAGGATCGCATTGTGTGCGGAATTAGCTCTGAACGTGTCAAAGAGAGGCTATTAAGAGAGACCAACCTCACACTGGAGAAAGCAATAGGTATCAGCCAAGTAGATGAAGAGTCAAAGAAACAAGTGAAAATTCTGAAGGACGAAACAACCACAGTGGAATCAACAATGGTAATCATGAAAGACGAGGAGCAGAACAGCCGAAAACGTCACAGAGGTGAAGAAACAGTAAGAAATCAACATAGGTGCAGAAAATGTGGCACTTTACACAAATGGGGTGAGTGCATTGCATTTGGTAAATAATGCCTCAAATGTGGCAAACTAGGTCATTTTGCTAAGTGCTGCAGGGCACCAAGAAGAGTGGAGACAATTACCAATGTGGCAGATCACTCACAGTTCGTAGGAGGAATCAGTCAGAAAACAAAGGCAGATACTGATGAGAATGGATGCTATGTAACTCTGAACACACAAGACACACCAGTCAGATTCAAGGTCGATACAGGCTCACAAGCAAATATCATCCCACACTCCATTTTCATGAAAATGGAAAATAGACCCAAACTGAAGCCGACAAACACGAAACTAATAAGTTACACCGGTGAAGACCTGAAGATATCAGGTTCATGTGAATTGAGATGTGGTGAACAGGTGTTAAACTTCTTCATAGTAAGAACAAACCAATGTCCCATCCTCAGTTTCAAGGCTTCACAGGAGTTGAACCTCATCAAAGTGGTAATGAATGTGACGACACAGGAAATAGATGGTCTAATAGCAGTATACTCTACTGTCTTTGAGGGATTGGGATGTCTAGACCAGCCTTATCACATAAAGATAGATGATACTGTGCAGCCCATAATATGTCCTCCACGGAACATCCCTGTGGCACTGAGAGAGCGTGTTCGAGATGAAATTGACAGAATGGAGAAGTTAGGAATACTGAAAAAGGTAGAAGAACCGACAGCTTGGGTGAGCTCACTAGTCGTGGTAGAAAAACACAAAACAGGAAAGCTAAGGTTATGCCTAGACCCCAGACACCTAAATAAGGCAATACAAAGAGAACACTTTCAATTGCCCACAATAGAGGACATTGCAACTCGCCTGACAGGTGCTAAAGTGTTTTCCACACTGGACGCCAACCATGGATATTGGCAAATCCCTCTGGATCCGGCAAGTCAACGACTGACCACTTTCAATACACCATTTGGAAGATACTGCTACACCAGGATGCCGTTTGGTGTCAAATCGGCCCAGGAGATATTCCAAAAAAGGATGGTTCAACATTTTGGGGATTTACCAGGGGTAAAGACAGACATAGACGACATATTGGTATGGGGAGCCACCAAGGAGGAACACAACCAGAGGCTAAAGGCTGTAATACAGAGATGTAAGGACATACACATGACATTGAACAAGGAAAAATGTAGTTTTGGGTCATCCAAAGTAGTGTATCTGGGCCATATAATCAGTGCAGAAGGAATATCTCCGGACCCAGAAAAAGTAAAGGCAATCGACCAAATGCCTCCTCCTGAGGACAAAAAAGGTGTGGAAAGACTTTTGGGCTTGTTGAACTACGTGGCTAAGTTCATTCCTGACCTATCCAGCATCACCCAACCCATCAGGGAACTATTAAAGAAGGAAGTCATGTTCCATTGGGATCATGAACAAGAAACAGCTTTCCAACTGATCAAGAAAAGAATGACATCAGCACCGGTACTAGCTTTCTATGATGTAAAGAAAGCAGTCACGGTCAGTTGTGATGCGTCCAATTTTGGTCTGGGTGCAGTGCTACTACAAGGAAACAAACCAATAGCATATGCATCACGTGCACTCACTGATACAGAAAAAAGATATGCACAAATAGAAAAAGAGCTCCTGGCTGTTGTTTATGCTCTAGAAAAGTTCAATCAATATGTTTATGGCAAGACCGTGCAAGTAGAGTCTGACCACAAACCCCTAGAGTCAATAACAAAAAAGTCACTGTGCCAGGCTCCACCAAGGTTACAACGGATGCTCCTTCGACTGCAGAAGTATGACTTTATACTGAACTACAAACCGGGTAAAGAGATGGTGATTGCCGACACACTATCAAGACCATGCTACATTGATACCAATACAGACCGCATGGAAGAGGAATTATCATGTGCAATCCACATGACAGTGGCACTGTATGACACACCAACGTCTGATGTACGATTGCAGGAAGTAAAAGAAGCAACAAAAAAAGACAGCACCTTGCAGTTACTGAGACAAACTGTGCAGTCAGGATGGCCGAGGAAAAGAACACAGGTACCCAAAGAAGTCCAAGAGTACTGGAATATCAGGGACGAGATATCCGAAACAGATGGTCTAATCATGAAAGGTGAACGGTTGGTAATACCCACAGACTTAAGGACAGAGATGCTGAAACGAATACACACAGGCCACATGGGAATAGTAAAGTGTTCCCAGCGTGCCAAGGAACTGATGTTTTGGCCAGGCATGTATAAAGCCATAGAAAGCATGGTGAACCAATGTGACACGTGTCAGGAACACAGAGGTTCGAACCAAAAGGAACCAATGATACCAGGACCCACCCCAAGTCACCCCTGGGAGGAAGTGGCAACAGATCTCTTTCACTGGAATGACCATGACTATCTAATCATAGTGGATTACTTCTCGCGATACATCGAAGTTTGTAAGCTGGAGGACACAACCAGCAAATCCGTCATAACCCACACAAAATCTGTATTGGCTCGACATGGTATACCAATGGTCATCAGAAGTGACAATGGTTCTCAATACACTGCTGAAGAATACCAACGTTTCACCAAAGAATGGGGTATTAAGCATGTAACCACGAGTCCATACCACCCACAGGCCAATGGGCTTGCAGAAAAGTCTGTCCAAATCATCAAGTCCCTGCTGAACAAATCCAAAGCAAACAATCAAGATCCATACCTCAGTCTGCTAGAGTATCGCAATACCACTGTTGATAATGTTGGCTCACCCGCACAACTACTTATGGGTCGAAAACTCAGAGCAACACTTCCCGTCACAACCTCACAACTGAAACCGAAAATCATCCCCTCAGAGGTGGTGCAGCGCACACTAACACAGAAGCGCTCCACTCAAAAGTGGTACCATGATCAGGGAGCAAAACCCTTGCCAGAGTTGAAGAAAGGTGATCAGGCATACATGCAAGTGAATAGCAAATGGCTCCCAATAGTAGTAACAGATATGGCCAAGACACCACGCTCATATGTGGTGAGAAGACCAGATGGAAGAATGTATAGAAGAAACCGCAAGCATCTGCGTGCCAAGACTCAGGCAAGGAATAATGATCACAAAGCCACAACACAAACTGAAACACAAAGTGAGGGAGAAAGGGGGGATGGAGCAGTACAGAACAAAGATCCACAACAAGAAACATCAACAGAAGAGGAAGACACAGATGTGAGAGAAGTGCAGCCAGAGCCTGAAGTGGCACAAAACGAAGACCAACAGCAGGAAGGCCAAACAGAAGAGGATGTAGAAAGTGAAACGCAGTCTGGGCCTAATGTTCAACAGGCACAAGAGAACAAGGAACCTGGAAGACCAAAAAGAGCAATGAAACCACCACAAAAATACAAGGATTACGTAAAATCATAAAAAGGGGGGTTGTAGTAGTAATAGTCAATTGGACTTGATCACGTGAGATTATGATTATCTAGTGAATCATAGGCTAGGTGCGTGCTTTGTAACAGTTGTATATCGATTGCAATCGGCCTTGTGCTCAGCACATCAACGTAGCGTTGTCAACATTACAGGGACCACCACTTCTTGAGCCGGTTGAATAGGTCTCACCGCCGGTTCATTGAAACCTCGTTGTTCCTTTTACTTCCAATCAAAAGAAATGTTGAGCTTTAGCCACTTATGACAGTAATAACGAGCACGCTTACCTAAGCAACGATCCCATTATGAGAAGGCTTAGTGACGGTTTCCAATAAATGCGCAATTCGATGTACTAAAAATCATTTTTTAAATTACCAACGCCCTTTCTTACTGTTGTGATAGTTGAGGACAGTGTTATGTAATACCCTTGAGACGTATCTAAACAACACTTGCTTCTCATTAGTGATAAAATCAACCATGAAGAAATTAAAAATGGCGTCTTGCCCTTTAACCCTCTGCAGTTCCCAGAACTAGCTGATACTCAGACTTTTTATTTTTGTAAAATGTAAGGACAATGAACAGTTTTCATATACAAAAACAAAATTCTTGAGTATCACCCTGCAAGTGACTTAAATATTGAAAACCGTGCTGTATAAACATTTATTCGTTAACCCTTTCGCCTCTCCCACAGAAACATATTATAGTCGGATTGTATACTAAGAGAACTTCAATTTGATGCCAACAATAGGCATACACGTTCTGTGAGTAGGGAGTTATGAGTCTTCAAAGTGGAAAACAATTAATTATTCATGACGGTGTTAATTCGTAAACCACTCGTGCGATTTTAAAAATTAATGCGTTAAAATAACATCCATATTAGGTCAAGCAAATATGATAAATTGCACACAAATCTGAGGGGTTCATTCCTGACAGCCCACGGAATGACCCGATACCAACACCAACTACCCACACACCAACCCCTAACCCTAACACACCTTTCTGAGCTGACTGTACCTACATTATATACTGACAATGAACCATATGCTAACCTTCATATTGTTCTTTAAAGCCTTGATAATTGCAGAACATGTTTCGGGTACAATGTTCATGACGGTGTTAATTCGTAAACCACTCGTGCGATTTTAAAAATTAATGCGTTAAAGTAACATCCATATTAGGTCAAGCAAATATGATTAATTGCACACAAATCTGAGGGGTGCTGTCCAATTCATTCCTGACAGCCCACTGAATGACCCTATCAGGTTTTGTATACTGGACAATTCTCCCATGTGCGCTTGATGTAGGATGGATTGTATTTGCCACTTGCACCACTCCATCCATCGAGGATCGTGTATCGATCTCAATTCTGATTCTAAAAACTTGGCAAATATTTCGTCTGCATCTTGTGTCCCTTTTTCCTTAGAAGGTGGAATAGAAATAGCCTTTTCCATGCATGAAATGGCCTTCTTTAGTAGTGTATCCGCGTCTGCTTTTTTTAGACGTTTGCAACGTGCTGGAGTCGGTGTCACTGCACTTTCCACTTCAGTTTCTGTTGTGTTCTCTGCAACACCCTGAGAATTTTGTGTATCCTGTGTCTCTGAGCTCTCACTTTCATGTATTGAATCCTGCATAATATAAAGTGTAAAAATATATAATTTAATTTACACATTTACACATTTCATTTCAGGTTCCTTCAACACAAATGGAATGGGAATGCATTGCACAGCAGTTTAGCAAACAATGGAATCTGCATAACTGCATAGGTGCAATGGATGGAAAACACATAATGCCTGCTAATAATGGGTCATTCTACTACAACTACAAGCATCGCTTCAGTATTGTGCTACTTGGAGTGGTTGATGCAGACTATAAATTCATTTATGTGGACATTGGATGCAATGGGAGAATATCGGATGGTGGTGTATTTAGGGAGTGTTCCCTCAGCAAAGCACTGGAGGAGAAATCCCTTAACATTCCTGCATCAAGTCCACTTCCAGGGAGGAGTGATCCAATACCATACATGATGGTAGCTGATGAAGCTTTCCCACTGAAGGAGTATATAATGAAACCATATAGTCAAAGGAATTTGACTAGAGAGAATAGAATTTTTAACTACCGACTCAGTCGAGCTAGAAGGATCGTTGAAAGTGCATTTGGAATCCTGGCTAATCGTTTCAGGGCTATCTCATCTCCTATTGCTCTAGACCCTGATAAGGTAGAGCTTATTGTTATGGCATGCTGTTCCTTGCATAATTTCTTAAGGAGTAGGATTGCAGCTAGTAATATTTATACACCTCAAGGAAGTCTTGACTCTGAAGATTGTGAAACGCATGCTCAAGTACCAGGAGATTGGCGACATGGAGCTGATATTCAAAGATGGATGCCTATTGAATTGCAAAGCAGTAAAAACTACTCCACATCAGCGAAAAATTTGAGAGTTTATCTGAGAGATTATTATAATTCTAAAGAAGGTGAAGTACCATGGCAATGGAACATGATTTAATTTTTACATGTACTGCAGTAATATTAATATTATTTAAAACAACATATGTTTACACTGACTTTGAGGCATTATTTCACTGTACGCATACTGCATTCCTTATGACACATGATATATATGTAAAAGTTATTAACTCACATCCAAATTTGACGTGCCTGGCTTAGCTTCTACTGAGTCATCAAGGAATCTAAGAATGGCCACTTAGACACATAGAGGTCATCAGTCCCAGTCCCTGTAGGTCTCTTCTTTGTTTTCAGCTTTTCACGCGTATACTGAGTTCGCAAGTTTTTTAGCTTTGTTTTTACTAGCACATCTGTATAATGAAAATGTACCAATAATACCCCAATTTTACACTACATTCTCATGCAATTACAAGCACTGACTTTTGCCTACTTATCTATTAAAGCACAAATAACCTTTACAGAAAGCCTACAATATAGTCCTTTAACTGGTATCAGCATGGCTTCTCTCTCCCTAAGCATGCATGAATGCACACATGCACATATGCATGCAATGATCATATGTTATACAATTGTATATGTACTTATGTATGTTTTTTATGCTCTTACCAGTCGTGTTCAGAATCTTTGCGATGTCCTGCAGCGCAACATTTCTGACATCTCTGTTGAAATAGTCTTTACTTTTTGTATCGTAGAGACACGGCCTTTGCTCATAGAGTTCGATGAGCTGTTCTACATTCTCGTAGTTCCACTCGATAGTTCCTGATGTCGACTTCGACGTCATTTTGTACACTTTAATTAACCATTCATTTTGTGGTGGCTGCGGTTTGTTTGAAGTTGTCGCTTGAAAGTAGAGCAGTGCTCAACTTCGGGCGACATGTTGCTAGCGACAAAAGTCGCCAGCAACATGCACACACACACTAGACGATATCGCTTACGACTGTTCCTGGCGACTAGTTGCCAGCGATATCGCCGGCGATATCGCCTAGTGTGTGCCGGGCCTAATCCCGACTTCGCCCCGGGGGGGTCCACGTAACAATGATAGGTGCATAACGCCATTTGAAGTAGCTTACGTCATTATTGCGGTGCATGGCTTATCTGATCATATAGCATGAGATCAGTTTACTTAAGGCCGACATACACGGGTCGACTTCCTGCCGATTTATCGCCTGCAACTCGAATGAATACGGGTGAAAATTCAGTAAACTAAAGTTTTAACGCATATTCATTTGCGATAAATCAGCAGGAAGTCGACCCGTGAGGGTACATTTATCCTATTGTGACAAAGACCAGCTTTAATCACCAGACTGCCTGTTAAGTACACTTACATTAGTATATATATGCACAATGAATACTACTGCGCATGTGCGTGCATGATGTCACAATGTCCGTACGCTACATTACTCCCCCTCCCTCCTCTTTTGAATGGTTCGACATTAGACATCATAAATATTCTGTCCCAATTTATCGGGCTTTCTGCGGCTTCGTGTCGATCTTCTTGGCACAACTGGTTCTTGTCCTTGTTCTGCAACAATTGGCTCAGCAATTTCTTCAGCAATTTCTTCTCCCGGTGCAGCCTGCTGTTGCTCGACCTCCCTGTCCTCTTGGACTACTACTTCCTGGGGCTCAACAGGAACAAGAACCTCCTCATGGTCCACCGGATCATTTCGACGCTGATCAGGTCTTTTCCCGGGAACAATGTCAATTTCAACGTCATCTTCCTGCTCGCCATTACTTGAACACTGAGGAGGCAGTACTTCTTGTTCTTCATCTCTCTTTGACGAATGCACGTAGGGTTTCAACCTGTCGAAGTGTACGACACATTTCTTTCTGGGATGATCCCTATGTTGGATTTTAAGGAGTACTTTCCCTAGCACATCTATCACCTTATACGGGCCCTGCCAGTAGCGATGAAGCTTTGCCGACTTCCCTTTTGGCACAGCTGGACAATGGAGCCACACGTGATCACCAATTGCATACGATGATCCATTTGTTGTTCTGTCATATATAGCCTTCTGACGTTGCTGTTGTAACTGCAGACGGTTGCGAACAAGCTGATAAGCCTGCTCCATGCGAAACCGCATGTCCTGAGCGTACTTGTTCACCTGCATAGGGGAAGAAGGGAGACGAAACATTACATCAGCAGGAAGACGTCCTTCTCGTCCAAACATCAAATAGAAGGGCGTGCAGCCAGTAGATTCCTGCACACTAGTCCGGTATGCCATCATCACCATTGGAATATGCAAGTCCCAGTCACGTTCATTCTCTGAAGCAGCCATACTAAGGAGGTTCAACAAAGTACGGTTGAATCTCTCGACCAAACCGTCTGATTGAGGGTGGTAAGGGGTAGTTCTCGTTTTGACTACTCCCAGTAGCTGGCACACTTCTTTTAGCAATGCAGATTCGAAATTTCTTCCTTGATCGGTGTGAAGAACGTCTGGCACACCAAACTGGCACACAAAACGCGACACAAATAGTTCAGCCACAGTCCCAGCTTCCATATTAGGCATAGGGTACGCTTCAACCCATTTTGTAAAATAGTCCCCCACAACCAATACATACTTGTTACCTCTGTCGGTTAGTGGGAGGGGGCCCAAGATGTCCATGGCAACTCGTTGTAGAGGACACCCGGTAAGGTCGCTCTGTAACGGGGCTCGTCTTTTTGTTGATGGAGATTTTCTAGACGCACACATCTCACAACTTTTGCACCAGTCTTCTACGTCCTTGCGTTGGCCTGGCCAGTAGGACCTAGATCGAATCTTTTCCAGTGTCTTTTGTCATGCCAAGATGGCTACCACTTGGCGAGTCATGACATTCCTGTAAAATGGTTTTTACCAAAGCTTTCGGTAGCACAAACTGCAGATGCTTGTTAAGCCCTTTTCCAGGAACGTCTTCCCATTGCCTGTAGAGAACTCCCTCCTGAAGCATATGGTGGCTACTCTGTGCCCACAAGGTTTGTACCCAGTAACTGCCATAACTGGGTAATTTGGAGGGAACATTTCCATTTACAAGCCATGTGGTCACTTGCATTAAATCGGGATCTGACTGCTGTTCCCGCTTTTGATCGATAAATGGTAGAACCGGTACCCAACTACTCATCGCTTGAAATGCCTCCGTAACACTGTTAGTGACGTCATTGCTTTCATCTTTCTTTATCTCTGAAGGGGCCGCGATTTCCTCGGAATTTTGACGGCCACATTGCTTACAGGGCAGTCTTGACAGTGCATCTGCGTTGCTGTGTTTCAGCCCAGGCCGATGTTGAATAGGGAAGTCATATTCCGCAAGAATTTCAAGCCACCGAGCAATCTAGCCCTGGGGATCTTTGAAATTCTGCAGCCAACGGAGAGAATTATGGTCAGTTCGAATAATAAACCGCCGCCCCCAAAGGTACGGACGAAAACATTTCACTGCCCACACCAAAGCCAACATTTCCCGTCTTGTGGCACAGTATTGCTTTTCAGCTTTTGACAAAACCCTGCTAGCATACGCAATGACTTGCTCGTGCTCTTCATGTGCCAGGACGGCACCGATACCCTCCTGGCTGGCATCAGTATCCAATGTTTGGTCAAACTGTGGAAAGGACAAAATGGGAGGCAGTAACAACTTCCCCTTTAAACTGGTAAACGCTTCTTCGCACTGTTCTGTCCATTGCCAAGATTTCGTCTTCTCCGTCAATGCATGCAGGGGAGCTGCTATCTCGGCAAAGTTCTGGATAAACTTTCTGTAATAGGAGGCAAATCCAAGAAACTGGCGCAACGTTTCGTGATTGTTGGGCACTGGCCAATTTTTAACACAACTCGTTTTCAGAGGATCAATCTCAATGCCTTTCTCAGACACCACGTACCCCAGATATTGAACACTTTTGCGAAACAGTTGGCACTTACTAGGTTTTAATTTCAAGCCAGCTTCGTTTAACCTTCTGAGCACGTCTGCCAGGCGAGTAAAGTGTTCCTCCACTGTCTGGCTAAAGACGATTATATCGTCCAGGTAAACCAAGCAGGTACTCCAACTTAGACCAGCTAATACCAAGCCCATCAACCTTTGAAAGGTGCTAGGTGCATTGGTCAACGCAAAGGGCATCACTCGGAACTGGTGGAGACCAATTAAAAGGGGTAACGAACGTGGTCTTCTCTTTATCAGAAGGATCCATCTCCACCTGCCAGTATCCGCTGGCCAAGTCAATTGTCGAGAACCATTTTGCTCCTACAAGGGTATCTAATGCATCGTCAATTCTGGGTATGGGATGTACATCTTTTTTTGTTACATCATTGACACGACGATAATCGACGCAGAACCTGAACGAACCGTCTTTCTTCTTCGCCAGAACTATGGGCGATGACCATGATCCATCAGCTGGTTCAATGATCCCTTGCTCTAACATCCCCTGGATCATTTTTTGGACCATGTCTCGCTGATGGAAAGGCAGCCTGCGAGCCTGTTGATGAATAGGCAAAGCATCCCCAGTATTAATCTTATGACGTAATACCCGTGTCCGTCCCAGGTCCCCATCCCCAACAGAAATGACATCAGCAAACTCTCGTAACAGACTCTTGAATTTAGTGTTTTCTCCCACGGTTAGGCCCTGCACTTTACTAGCCATGTCATCAATTGTCTTACGGATAGCTTCCTCTGAACGCACTGTTGGTTTCTTATCCAATGATGGTTCTACCAGCCTCACCGTGTCCGCTTCCTGCAAAAATGACAGCTTACCAATCTTTTCCTGGCTGTAAAGGGTCACTGGGACAGGTGTTGGATTTATCAACTGGATTGTCGTTTTCCCTCCGTAAGTTGGAGATACAGAGTGAGCAACCATAACACCTCCGTGGTCTTCAGCAAAGTCTGTTTTAGGTTCAAACAGACCAACATGACCCGGAAAGTCTTCATCTGACGCCAGGTCTACAGGAAGCTGGACTTGATGATAAGCAGGAATAACAACTGTTTCCTTAACAAGAACATGACAAGTACTAGCACAGTCTCCAGAAAACAATGGTACAGGTGTCACATGCCCCGCTATTGTTAGCGTTCTACGACCCAAGTCAATAACACAATTGTGTCGCTCCAAATAGTCTGTTCCCAACAGACATTCTTGTGTCATTTCTTTTACAACAAGAACACTGTGCACACCAACATGCTCTCCCACCTTTAACAAGACATCACATTGTCCACTCAGAACAAGACTTTCACCATTCACTGCCATCACTGGATACTTAGCTGGACTGAGCTGTTTCTGTCCCCTCACCGCAGCTTTCCAGACGTTCTCGTGAAGAAGGGTCACTGATGAACCTGTGTCAACTAACATGTGGGTGGTGTAGCCTTCTACAGCACCTTTTAGGGTAAGCGTACACGCAACCGCCGAGGTATGCCTCGCTGACCTATCTCCGTTTCCGTTACCTGCTCGAAGCTGTGGACAATTTCGACGCACATGACCTGGTTTCTTGCAGTGCCAGCAATTCACCCTTCTCGAGTTCTTTGTCTGGTGTTCCTGTTTGAGCAGGCTGTCTAACCGCTGCGTCAATGATGTCACCTGCGCAGCTAATTCCTGGTAGCTCCCACTGTTTCCACTTGCCGTTGCAGCGTTAATGCCCCTTGTAGTATCTTCTGAAGGAGTTCCGACCTGTTTTGCTGTCTGCAGCATGCGCTGGGCTGACTCTATCGACTCCAATTGACACGCAAGCGTGACAGCACCGTCAAATGTGTTGGGCCTCTCCTGCATAAGTTTCAACTGGATGGACGAAGATATAACACCGTTAATAAACTGGTTACGAGCCATTTCGAGCCTTTCATTTGCTTTCCATGAAGGGAACGCTTTATCAGCTAACATACGTAACCTTCCAGCAAACTCGGTCAGGGATTCTCTACTCTTTTGCTGCGCTGCATGCAGCCGCCGCTGCCATTCCAATTCCACGCCAGCTGGTGAGAACTGTCTCTGAAGGCACGTCTTCACTGCTGTGTACTCAACTTTGTCAGCACAAAGCAAACCCATCTGACTTACGATTCGAAACGCATCGTCTTCCAGCAGTGAGACGAGTTCCTGGCCTTTCTTTTCATCGGGTATCTCCGCTTCCTTCATGTACAGCTCTACTCTCTGAATCCACAGGGTGAAGTCTGTTCCAGACACAAATCTTACCGGCGGCCTCACACTGAACCGAGCTGTCGTCTTCTCATCACCCATATCCCACTTCTGACACCAATGTGACAAAGACCAGCTTTAATCACCAGACTGCCTGTTAAGTACACTTACATTAGTATATATATGCACAATGAATACTACTGCGCATGTGCGTGCATGATGTCACAATGTCCGTACGCTACATTTGTAATGACTCGTGAAAAATTATGCGAAACGAGGATCGTGCCATCGAATTAATATGATAGATTTTCATCCATGCATGTAATAAATAGACAATAGTGGAAGTGAATCGCGCAATCTGATTGGTAAGTTGCATTGAGGTAACTAAACGCTGTAGAAACCCGGGGGGGGGGGGGGGGGAGGGAGGGGGGGGGGGAGGGGGGGGGGGGGGGTAATTCAATGTGCCCCGGGCAGTTAGAGTTCCCCTACCTCACTGGCACTTTGAATCCCTCCCTCTGGACTAGTAGACGCTTTCCTTTGATGAAAGAGTTTCTTTGCCTCTTTTACCCGCATGAGTTGTGCCACTTTGAATCCTTCATTTTAACATTCAATCGCTGTTATTATAAAAATATAATGTTAACTCAATATTATTAATAGTACATGTTGGTCCATACTGTGTATGAATAGTTACATTTGCACAAGAGGGGAGATAATAAGTTCCAGGTACAGAGTTCTGCATCGTATTTGAATTAAGACTTATGCCGGCAGGTTTTGATTCCAGTGACAAAAGCATAGACGCAGGAGTGCATACTCCGGCGTTTTGATGTATTGCAATTTAGAAACATTCTCACGCTGGCAATCAGCGGGTACTGAGGAGCGAATACTGTCAATAGTCTCAATATTGCGAGGCCCCGTTCGTTCATCAACCATGTGATGGCGCTATGATTATGAGAGCCGGGAAACGTTCGTGATCTTATGACACTTATACCTACGCGTGCGTGCATATCCACATTTTTAAATGCCGCTATTCTAGAGTTTGAAGCGGAAAAAGCGACAGAGACGAGCCATATAAGGATGTAGTGCCCAACCGACATCAAATCAGTCGCCAAAATCGATTTTATGTTTCTAATAATTAACCGATTTGCAAGGTGCTATAAATCTGAAAAATCCTTAGACTTTTTTCATAGCCGATATAATCGATTTTGATTTTTCAAAAAGGTTACACATGCACTCTAGTGGGCGAGTCTGTATATTTGCATGCATACGAGCTGCTTTATGGAATTGATATAAATTTATATCTGAACCTGCGGCAGCAGGTTCAATATAGGATTGATTGAGGGTTGATGAATGTCATTAATAAAACTTCACTAGCGTCTGGAGGGACAACGGAGAAACGGATCGCTTATCTCTTTATCACGATGGAATGAGGGTACAACGATCTACAGTTCTACGTTGGTTCCGTGTCATAAAACGGTGTCGTTATAGAGAAACAAACAATTTCCTGTTTCTCGTGCCCAGTCCTAAAATAATTCTTGGTGTCGTCGTCGTCTTCTTCTTCTTAGGAAAGTATAACTCGAGCTACGAACGGTTTTGAAGAACGGCAATAGTACCAATCGCTTCGAAATTTACCGGCACGTTATCCTTACATGTCATATATATCAAGCTCTAATTAATAATGATATATAATAGATTCTATTAATAACAAGTAAATAAAAACATTCTCTAACGAGAGAGTTGTTGGTATATAGGATTGACCAATGGTGGTGTAAAAAGCACGGAAACAAGAGTGACAGAAATTTTACTGGAAAATTGAAATAGACCTATATTTAGCCATGCAGGCATGCGCTGTTTTTTTTTGTGAGTGTGCTAAATATAGGCCTATTTCAATTTTCTGTCACTCTTGTTTCAGTGCTTTTTACACCACCATTGGTCAATCCTATATACCAACAACTCTCTCGTTAGAGAATGTTTTTATTTACTTGTTTCATAAGTTTTTTTTTCACCCTATCATAGCAGTATCATATAGTCAATAATCACTTGTAGTAAGAGCGTATAGAATTTGGACGATCCCCTTTATTATACTAATATGTAACTATACATATACAATTACAATGCATTATATTATAGCAGCACAATGTATCTTAAACATACATAACATTATACATTATCCGATTCAATTAGTTCTTGATCTTCTCCTCCATTCCTTGAATTGTCCAAGCCCTTAGCTTTACGCTATGTGATATAGTACAATCTGTAAGCGTTGTAAAGTCTCCCATGCAAGAAGCAGACTCACTGCATCGGTCCACGTAATCGGGACAACAGTCGCCGTATGCGGTACACGAGCTGTCGCACCAACATCCTCCACCGCTACACGACTGGCCGGAGCAGCCGTCAAAGGAACATCCGGTGAACCCGTTGGCTAATGGTTGAAGGGAAATTATGATGTGAAGAATACGTGCCCCTCAACGAAGCTCACTGCAAACGGGGTTGAAGTCAGGACAGCAGTCTCCAAAGCAGCCGCATCTGGTATCACAGTAGCACGTGCCGGAAGGCCCCAATTTTCCCGGTCCGCATCCAACCACGTTGCAATCACCATCTGCCGTCTGCCCTGCATGTGTCATTGCATTATATAACATTAACATCATGCATCTAAAGTGAACGTACGAGATTGGACGTCGAGACTACCAGAATAGGGGCTCCGCCTAACTCGAGACTGCAGGACTCTTGGGTTCACTGCAAGTGCGCATTCGAGACATACAATTTATAGCCAGTGCCAAAACAGTTACTGTTGCCTTCGGCATTCTCCCTGCAGCACGGTGATCCAAATAAATAAGATCATGCATACACTGATCTTTTATTATACAAAACTTTCATGCATGCATGGAAATAAACCGCTTGGGCGGAAGTCACGCATGCACACATGTATGCACGCATGAGTTGGCTGCCAGATCTGAGCACGTATAATGACGTATCAGTGTGGCGACAGGTGTCGGAGGGTTGATGTTTCGGATTGGAAACTATGGTCCTAAAAAGAATATACGGTATCGCTCAATCTAAAAGCCGTTACCGACACTAGCAGCCAAATGAATTACCACATCCAGCAACCTGCCATACACTGCAGGATTTGCGCGGAAGGCGGGGATAGATATCATCGTGGCAAAAGTGCGTACACAATTTACAAGTTTGTTGCTAGTGCTTGCTGCAGATTTTCAGCAAGTTTGTTGGACTGTATGACATATTATGTCATACAGTCATGGCAATGGCCAATTCCCAGTATATTTCTGAACATGGTTGCAGCGGCCATCACATCACCACTGACCACTGAGTGGCTGTATGGGCGCAAAACTGGACCTGAGACTATTAGCCATGCAATGACACATTCAGCACAAGCAAGGGCACGGCAGCTCAAGCTGAGAAAGGATCTCCAAACACAAAGGGCATTGATTTCCAGCTTGCTTAGGCAAAACAGATTGTCAGGCGCTACTGCATGGCGGCCTGGGACAGCCTGGACCAGTTACAGTAGCTGGTATGACCTGGATGTGTTGGATCAGTGTGATTAATGGACTTCAACATCTCCCCCCCCCCCCTTCCCCCTTCCTTTTCTGGTTTGTGAAAGTGCTCACAATTTAAATTTCAACATGCATACTTATAAATTTGAACCTTATTTCTTACTACTGATGGATCCTTAGATCAGCGTTGCGGTGAGCATACCACTAGTTGAAAAGGAACCATGTGCTTCTTGATAATCGTATTCATGATACTTCATCCGTGAACGTACTGCATTGTCGACGCAAATGTGTGTGTGTGTGTGTGTGTGTGTGTGTGTGTGTGTGTGTGTGTGTGTGTGTGTGTGTGTGTGTGTGTGTGTGTGTGTGTGTGTGTGTGTGTGTGTGTGTGTGTGTGTGTGTGTGTGACCTGAAAAATAGATTAGTTTTTTTTATTTTTACTATTCCGATTTTCATTGTCCAGGGGAGGAGGTTATAAACACCCTAATCCAAGCTAGATATACAATCTGTTCACGCGAAAATTAGCCCTCGCGTAGAAATGGACTTACTAATTTCCATACATAAGGATACATCATTTCTATATTTCAAATTAAAATTGTGTTCTTTGAAACACTTTCCTACATGCAAAGGCCGTTACCCCTAGGGGTTCAAAACTTAAACATCATTCTGCAGCTAGGATAATCTAAATCGCTTCAAAATCGGTCAATTCGTGGAACAGTCATGTCGCTATTGATTTGTCCTGTTCGTTTTTACCCTAGCCGTCGCAAAGATATATATAGCTGTGCAAAGTGCATGCGAGTACTTTTTCCCGCTTGATTGCAGCCAATTATTTAGGCAAACCCGTTCCACCAAATATATGGGAGGCGGGGTGCGTAATCATTGGTGCGTATGGAATGGGGAAAATGTGACCGCACTTTGCACAGCTATATCTTTGCAACGGCTAGAGTAAAAATACATATATGACAATAACCAGCTAGCCACCTGCCTGAGCGGCAGCAGTTTCATTTGACGACATAGCGACGTACGCTGCACCCTTGCAATTGTATTCTATTGTATAGTGTTCTGCGCAAAGTTTGTGGCCCATGCAGAAGCAGTCAGAGGCTTTCAAGTTACGTCAGCAGCTAGAAGCTGTGGGCTCAATCGAGCCTTACTTCTTCTTAGACAATGTGGGAGCTATTGTAGACTGGTGCACCTAGTTAAGGAGGCCTTTGCCCTGTTTGACGATCGCGTGCAGCAATGCTTCTCATAATGTACTGCAGTGGAAGCTTCTGCCTCCACCTATAGCAGCAGGCACAACTAGCTTAAAGAGGGGGGGGGGGGGCTTAGGGCTTCGGCGCCTATATTGCCATTCCTCTGCAGCATACATAGCTTCATATCAGTCTTCAGGCCTTTCTCCTTTGTACAGTAAGTATCTGTCCTCTTCCGTCGACCTTAACAACAGTCTTGTATAGATCCCCAGGACTCCTTTACCAGTCGGTAGGCAATTCCCATTTCTCACAGCCGGAAGGTTTTATCTTCCAAGATTGAAGACCGACAGTTCAGTGACCTTTTTCACAGCGCAACCTTGACGGACAGGGCTCGTCTTTTGTCCATCTTCCCCCCCCCCCCCCTCCCCCCACGTCTCTGCCTGGCTGTCCGTCATTCCCTCCCCTCGCGACTCAACCTCCACTTGGAGCCTGCAGAATTCCAAGTGCATGGCACTAAAGTGGAGGTTGGGTATCCCGGTGGTCCAAAGCCAAAGTTGCCCTCACTGTCCTTCCTTTGTGTAGGATGACTTTGGCCATAACTCCCTCAGTTGTAAGCATGGAGGGGATGTGGTTTCGCGCCATAATAAGCTCTGGGATGATGCTTTTAGACTTCTGCCAACGTGCTTGCCTGGGTCCACGTCTGGAGTGGGGCTGGATACACCAATTCACAATCCCGCCCTGCAGATATTCTCGTCCCTAACTGGGACCTTGGAAAACCTGCTGCCTTTGACTTGTCCGTCACGTCCACGCTACATCCAAGTGTTTTGCTAGAAGCGAGCATGACGGCGGGTTCGGCAGCCCTTGTGGCCGAGAGCAGAAAACACAAATACAATGACAAGAAATATGAGGAACTGTATTAAAAACATCTATTAATACAGCAGGGGCATCAAAAATATATATTTATGAAAAAGGGCCGATGTGTAACTCGATCGGCATCTTCACCTAGGATGGCACGAATTTTATGCTATCATAATTTTCTCACCAAACAAAACACCTCATTTCTCTGCATGCTGCTCCTCAAGAACAGTTCTTAAAAGAAAGACGACCATGAACACTACTAATTATAGTGATATTTGTGAATTCGCTTCTGTATCAGCACCGCTCGCAACATGGCTGACGATATTCCAAGCTACATTTTGCATACTGTCGCTATCATCATCGCTACTGCTCAATGTCTCCTTTACTGTCGTCGTGATTATTCACAGGGCTCTCCGCGATCAGAAGGAGCTGGTCATGTGCCTCGTCCTCACTGTTTCGAACATTTGTTACAGCGTCATCTTCTCCACATTTTACTTGGCTTCGCTTATCTACGGGGAGTGGCCACTTGGAAAGACATGGTGCTATGTGGATGGAACGATACTGTTATTCTTCGCGCTCCTGAGATTCACGTTCATCTTAGCAGTTACTGTCGACCGTTTTGGTGGGGTCATGTATCCGTTTCAATTTCCACAACATAGTTCAAAGGTGGCAGCAGTGATCTTCACCGTTGGTGGCTTGCATAGTGCGATCACCTCGCTGTTATTCAATTTTAAATACTTTGGCTGTTACAGGTTTCAAAATTTTATTTGTGTTCACCAGATAAACTGCGCCGAAAGGTTGTGCTACGTTTATATCATCCTTCAGCTATTATTGGTAATCTCTTCAGGCATTGTGGCACCGTTAATTCTCAATATAATAATGTTCTACAAAGCCAAAAAGCTTCGAACGACTGTCGCCTGCGGGACGATCGCAAATGTTGACATTACCGCCGGTACTGGTGCCGATGCAAGTCATGACATGAGAGGAATGGTGACGATCGCGTTACTTCTCGCCTCTATTGTTGGTCTTACGTTACCAAGTACCACTATGATCTCAGCAAAGAGCATCCTAAGTTTACCCTCAGAGATGATTGGCTCACCCATCTCAGTGTTAAGCGTACTGTTTAATGATTTGTATACCCTCGTCCCCACCGCCGATGCTCTCGTCGTCTGGAGGAACAGAGACGTCAAGGAGTACGCCATGTCCTTATGGAGGAAAGCGCGCAAGATCTTCAAAGCTGCTGATTAGCATGCATGAGAGTGGATAATGCATGATAATAATAAAAAATTTGTGTTTCGGTTTTTTTTTTTTTTTTTTGGTCATGTCCACCAACTCAAGATACTTAATTTAATAAATTATATTACGTATATTCCATTATTCATCGAAAACATCATCTAGTAAGTATAGCAATTAGTTGCATTTGCTTTAACCAGATTTAGATTTAGCCTGCCATAAAGGCTGTTGAGGACAGCTGCCGGTAAAGATGCAAAATGTGGAGAGCTAGGCTGGGTTTGCATCCTTCTGGTGGTTGAGTCTTTTGTAACATGGGCCTCTTTGCCCCATCTCGACTGCCAATGGAATGCAGGACCAACCTAACTCCTGGCATTTGGATCCATTGGAGTGTAGCGTAGTACAGGCCTCTGCTGCAAGGGTTGCCACTCCAGCTTGGTGGCATGACTCACCTAAGATGGCTGGGCAGAGGGGTGATGTCCAGTGCAACAGGTTTGCCTCTGTCCCATCCAGCAATAAGAATGTCAGCTGGTCTGGTATGATCAAGGTCTCTAGTGAGGCCATGGCCTCTCTCTACACTAATGCTCAGGGGGGCACAACAACAGAGGTCAAAGATCCAATCCTGCAAGCGATTGTGGCATATGACAACATCTCCCTCATGTCTGCAGGTCACAGCATGATGACCAAGAGGATCAAGGATAGTATCGGGGCAGAATGGGCACATGGATCGACCTGCAGTGCCTAGTCCCAGCCACCACTTTATGGCCATCCGGTACTCATTGGACTCAAGGTGCAAGCCTAAACTAGTTGAAGGGACCACTGATAGCCACGAAGAATAATGAGGGGCTACCACCGACAGGAGACGAGCTCTGTTGGCATGTGAAGAAGAATCCATCAATTTGGCAAAAAGTTGGTCCTCGATCATTCCTGAGAAAACCTTCTGGGTAGGGCTGGGAGAGGCCAGAGCAAAATTAATTGATGGCATTGGGAAGTGAGAACTGGGAGTTAAAATCCACTACTGCCTGCTGGAGATGGATACTGTCAGCACTGCCAAATCTGGAGGATGATAGCAATGAAGGCAGCCGCAGCATGAAGTGAGACTGAGCGAAGTCCGAGATGTGCCTGGCACCATGTCTCAGTGGGAACTTCAATGGCTGTGCATAGTGCAAAGCACTGTTGGACCTCCTCGTCAAAGGACTTCAGAGCATCTGTGGACAGGCGGGGTGGGGTGGCCCTTGCATCCTGCAGAAACTACCACACATACGCAACAAGGTAACTGCTACCTGGAGATCAACTGCAGCCACATCCACCAGCGCAGACAGCAACTTCCTGGACTCTGCACACTATCAGCAATAAACTTAAAACAGTGCAAGTAGTCACCTATTGGTGCATCAAGGATATCCAAGTTGGGCAGGAATGAGCACCTCACATCAGGTGGGAATGAGGTGTTACCCTTCCTACTAAATAACTCACACTTGGCCAAATTGACATGGAGGCCCAGTGCAGGGCCCAACTCCTCAATCAGGTGCACAGCCCACAGCACAGCTGGACGGCTACCAGCCAGGGTTCCATCATTTAGGTACCAGGCTTGAAGGAGGAGGTCAAAGCATTCATCATCAGCTTCCAAGCTTGCTACCAGCTTGTGAGGCACTAAAGCAAACAGCAAAGGACCCAGGGGGTCACCTTGCTGCACTCCAAATTCAGAACTGATCTGACCAAGTGGGTGCCATAACATGGGGTGGGACCCATAGCACCAAGATACCCATGGTATGAGCTCTGGGGAAAATGTAGCACATTCATCCAATGCTGCCTGTCTGGAGACAATGTTGAAAACATTTTGCATATCAACTTTGAAGAAAACAAAATCCTCATCAATCCAGTGCATCTCCTCCAGTTTCAAGGGCAGGAAAAACTCAGCTGCCTTGTCTTTTAACAAGGCACATGCACATTTCCCAGCAAGTCTCCTCAGTGTTTGTTTCTCCCACAGCTATTGGTCTAATATCAGGTGGGCAACCCTCCTTGATTTTATTGAGGGGAATAAGACTGGCTCCAGCCAAGAAACATGACACAGAGGTAGGGGTTTTTCCTGCTAAAAGGATGTTAATTACATGCCTAAGAGAGGAGGAGATGGGAGTGGGAGGAGGAGTGCTGACTACATCAAGGAGGTGGTGCACCCTGAGTCCTGAGGGACCAGCCACAGTGTCCTTGGAGAAGGAAATGCAAGGTTGGTATGATGTTGAAGTCTGGCTCCAAAGAAACAGGTGCTGTGTGGGCAACAGGAGTTACAGGTGTGGGACAGCTGGGATGCTTGGCTTTCAACAGCTGCCATGTATGATCGTTGTGTTTGGGGCGATACCGCTAGATTGCAAGATGCGGCAAGCTTTCTCTCACATGCCAGATTCGCAGCTTGGTCAATTGCTTTAGTTCACTGTACTGCACACACTCCTTACCACGGCTTCTGCTCAGAGGTCTCCCAATTTATTATCCGAACACATGCTGCAAAGAATATCAACTGGAAGGGGCTTGTCGTGGCATCCCTTACGTCGGAGGGATGGAAGGACACACTTTGGGAGCATAAACAACTTAAACCATGCCTCCTCTGTGTTCTCTAGGATGACAGACATCAAGGCTGATGACAAGGCTCGCGCAAAGGCAGGTTGGGACTTTCTTGGGACAAAACGCAAGGTGGGCTGATTGAGAAGGCACACATCCTCGAAAGTGGGAAGACCTGGTTCAGGTTGGATAAGAGGTGCCCCAACAGGATTTGGTCGCAATGGATGTGTGAAGTCTTGGACTGAAGAAGCTACTCCTCCTCCATTACACTTTTTGGAATGGGAAGACTGCCTTTTGTTGGAGACTAGCTGGAAGCAGATGCAGCAGACATAGAGATTCTGCTCACAAGCCATGTGCTTGGGACTTCCCCTGGGAATACACCCTGTACATGGAGCGTCATGTGCGATTTCCACATTGAGGGGGCAATGAACTCCCAGCATCCTTCAACAACACAGCGTTGCTTGTGTCTTATTAGATAATTATTATACATGAATGCATGCATGTACAGTAGCAACACTGATTAAATATTAATATTTTAAATTTATTATTATAAACACATGAACATGGAATATACACCTACATATAAAATAGATTAAGATACGAGAGTCCGGACTATTATTGCTCTCACAATAGATCTGGTCAAGGTTAGATTAAGCCTGCTGTATATTTCGTACACACAGCTACTCTTTGATTTTGGAGACCCAATGGCAAGCCGGGTTGCTAGATGGGAAAATGTGTCCCTAGCCTCCTTCCCCCAATTCCCATAGGTCTTGACTGCCAGAGGGACGCACACCCACCCGCTCACTGCATTTGGGATCATTAGCCTTGTGCTTGCGGGTTTCTGCTGATAGAGCTGCAAAGCCTGATGTGATGCATGCTTGATTAAGTGAGGCAACAGAGAGGGGGGATGACACAGTGAAATCAAAGGCAGCAAATCTGCCAGTAATCAAATCACAAACCAAAACATCAGCTGGGCGGGATCAAGAACCATCAGGTGTCAATTTGCTACCAACTTCAACATGAACACCATGATGGGCCTGGTGACAGAAATCAACAAAGACATCTCGCAGTCGACTATGTCGTGTGACCACATATCTCCAGCCTTCTTACATGTAACAGCATGGTGACCCAGGAGATCTAATGCATGTTAGGACAAAGAGAACAGGAAAGTACTCTGGAAATATCCAGTCCCAGCCACCACCTAATGCCTACACAGAACTCATGGGGGTCGAGATGTAAACCAAGCTCTGCACTAGGCACCACTGCCGTCATTGACCCCCAGGTGGCACCACTTTGTGTGTGTGGTAGTTTTTGTAGGTTGGCTCACATTGCTCGGTCCACTCCCCGCAGCTTACCCTCTGACCCTTTGCAGATATTTGACATGGCAGTGAAGGAATGTTTTGCCACATGTTCTGCTTTGGACCTCACTGAGCATGCCTGGCAGCAAGCACAGCTGGGTCTGAGGTATGGAGGTTTGTGGTTGCGTTCTTTGGCTCTGCATGCCTGTGCTGCGTACATTGCTTCTATTAGCTCCTCGGGTTTTGCAGATGTAGATAACCAACATCTAAAGCATGCCGTGAGCAACTTCAATGGCCTAGTGTCTACTCAAGACACTATTCTCATTGGATCTACTGTAGGCTCACCCATACCTCAAAAGGCCCTGTCTTTCAAAATTGACACTGGACAGTTTAGAGCTCTCTTAGATTCCTCATCTCCTGCTAACAAGGCCGCCACCTCTCAGCATCAGACCCTCACGCATCCTCTTGGCTAACATCCTGAAGCCTGGACAGCAACGTCAAGGCCTCAACCCACTTAGAGGCAATGAATTTGGTGCAGTGGATATAGTCACCAATAGGAGCACAAAGGATATCGAGGTTAGGAGTGTGGAAGGCTTTCATTGAATCCGGAAACATTGTAGTGTCAGATCCACAGAACACCTCACATTTGGACAGATTGATGAAGATACCCAAAGAAGGACCCATGTTCTCAATAATGGTGAGGGCCCGGAGCAGTGATGACTTAGGCCCAGCTAAAACCCCATCATCAAGGTACCATGCCTGATACAATAGGTTAAGAGACAGTCATAGTCAGCATCAATTGATGACACTATCCTGTGCAGCACTAAGGCAAACAATAAGGGACCCAATGGATCGCCTTGCCGCACCCCTGATTCAGAGGTTAAAATGCCTAAAGGGTGTATTTATTACTTATTGCATTAAGAGATAGAGGGGATCGTCCAAATTCTAAACACTCTTCCTAGATTTGATTATTGACTAAGATAGGGTGAAAAAAAACTTATGAAACAAGTAAATAAAAACATTCTCTAACGAGAGAGTTGTTGGGATATAGGATTGACCAGCGGTGGTGTAAAAAGCACGGAAACAAGTGTGACAGAAATTTTAAAATTGAAATAGGTCTATATCTAGCATACTTACAATATAACAGCGCATGCCTGAGTAATGGGCTAAATATAGGCCTATTTCAATTTTCCAGTAAAATTTCTGTCACTCTTGTCTCCATGCTTTTTACACCACCATTGGAGCGGAGTGGTAGTCACACCCAGCCCCATCCAGTGGAAACCTTGTATAGAAGGTGGTTGGATAATGAAGTGGAGTCACTTTGGAGCATGGCAAAAAGCAGAGAAGTAAAATCTAAGGTGAGAATAAAAACCTCTTCCTCCAAAAGTCTCATTGACCTTGCAGTCTCTCAGGCTAGATCAGGCATGATGGGGAAAGCCTGCCGAGTTCTACTATCAGGGGATATTTCACCTAACAACGAGTCAACTTGGCAGCAATTAAAGGCCAAACATCCCAATGGCCCCACCCCTGTGGCTCCAGATATTCTATCAGATCCAATCTTTCTCAAGGCCGACTTTGACATCTTATCTGTAGATCATTTCCAAAAGGCACCGCAGCAGGCCATTCTGGACTATGGGTGCAACATTTACTTGATGTGGCTGCCATTCCACTTCACACACCTATCTGCACCTCCTTGAGGTGCTTGCAATTGGTTAACTTACTTGCAGGTGGCAGGGCCCCTCCTTCCATATCCAAGTTCTTAGCCGGTTGGGAACCTAGTTGCCTTAAATAAGACCGCGATCTATTATCTGGGATTTGGCCAGAAGCCGGGTAAGGAGTGCTTGCCGTACATCTACCAACAGCCCACTAAAACAATTGACCAAGCTGTGTCACTAGGCAGATCTGGCATGTGGGGGAAGGCTTGCCGCATCTTGCAATCTAGCGGTATCGTCCCAAAACAGCGATCATACATGGCAGCTGTTGAAAGCCAAGCATCCCAGCTGTCCCACACCAGTAACTCCTGTTGCCCACACAGCACCTGTTTCTTTGGAGCCTGACTTCAACATCATATCAACCTTGGGTTCCTTCCCCAAGGACACTGCGGCTGGTCCCTCAGGACTCAGAGTGCACCATCTCCTTGATGCAGTCAGCACTCCTCTTCCCACTCCCATCTCCTCCTCTCTTAGGCATGTAATTAACATCCTTTTAGCAGGAAAAACCCCTACCTCTGTGTCATGTTTCTTGGCTGGAGCCAGTCTTATTCCCCTCAATAAAATCAAGGAGGGTTGCCCACCTAATATTAGACTAATAGCTGTGGGGGAAACAAACATTGAGGAGACTTGCAGGGAAATGTGCATGTGCCTTGTTAAAAGACAAGGCAGCTCAGTTTTTCCAGCCCCTGCAACTGGGTGTTGCATGTCGGTCAGGTGCAGAGTGGATCGCACATGGTGTCATTGAAAAGCACTGGATGGATGAGGATTTTGTTTTTTTCAAAGTTGATATGTAAAATGCTTTCAACGTTGTCTCCAGACAGGCAGTATTGGATGAATGTGCTACATTTTCCCCAGAGCTCATACCATGGGTATCTTGGTGCTATGGGTCCTACCCCATGTTATGGCACCCACTTGGTCAGATCAGTTCTGAATCTGGAGTGCAGCAAGGTGACCCCCCGGGTCCTTTGCTGTTCGCTTTAGTGCTCCATAAGCTGATAGCAATCTTGGAAGCTGATGATGAATGCTTTGACCTCCTCCTTCAAGCCTGGTACCTAAATGATGGAACCCTGGCTGGTAGCCGTCCAGCTGTGCTGTGGGCTGTGCACCTGATTGAGGAGTTGGGCCCTGCACTGGGCCTCCATGTCAATTTGGCCAAGTGTGAGTTATTTAGTAGGAAGGGTAACACCTCATTCCCACCTGATGTGAGGTGCTCATTCCTGCCCAACTTGGATATCCTTGGTGCACCAATAGGTGGACTACTTGCACTGTTCTAAGTTTATTGCTGGTAAGTGTGCAGAGTCCAGGAAGTTGCTGTCTGCGCTGGTGGATGTTGCTGCAGTTGATCTCCAGGTAGCTGTTACCTTGTTGCGCATGTGTGGTAGTTTCTGCAGGATGCAAGGGCCACCCCACCCAGCCTGTCCACAGATGCTCTGAAGTCCTTTGATGAGGAGGTCCAACAGTGCTTTGCACTATGCACAGCCATTGAAGTTCCCACTGAGACATGGTGCCAGGCACGGGTCGGACTGAAATTTGGTCTTCGCTCAGTCTCACTTCATGCTGCGGCTGCCCTCTATCATCCTCCGGCTTTGGCTGCGCTGACAGTATCCATCTCCAGCAGGCAGTAGTGGATTTTAACTCCCAGTTCTCACTTCCCAATGCCATCAGTTAATTTTGCTCTGGCCTCTCCCAGCCCTACCCAGAAGGTTTTCTCAGGAATGATCGAGGACCAACTTTTTGCCAACTTGATGGATTCTTCTTCACATGCCAACAGAGCTCGTCTCCTGTCGGTGGCAGCCCCTCATTATTCTTCGTGGCTATCAGTGGTCCCTTCAACTAGTTTGGCTTGCACCTTGAGTCCAATGAGTACCGGATAGCCATAAAGTGGTGGCTGGGACTGGACACTTCAGGTCGATCCATGTGCCCATTCTGCCCCGATACTACCCTAGATTCTCTTGGTCATGCTGTGACCTGCAGGCATGGGGGGGATGTTGTCATACACTACAATCACTTGCTGGATGAGATCTTTGACCTCTGTCGTCATGCCCTCCTAAGCATTAGTGTAGAGAGAGGCCATGGCCTCACTAGAGACCTTGATCATACCAGACCAGCTGACATTCTTATTGCTGGATGGGAAAGAGGCAAACCTGTCGCACTGGACATCACCATCACATCACCCCTCTGCCCAGCCATCTTAGGTGAGTCATGCCACCAAGCTGGAGTGGCAACCCTTGCAGCGGAGGCCTGTACTACGCTACACTCCAATGGACCCAAATGCCAGGAGTTAGGTTGGTCCTGCATTCCATTGGCAGTGGAGACGTATGGAAATTGGGGCAAAGAGGCCCATGTTACCATTTCAAGGCTGGCATCTCACCTGGACATTCACCAGTCTTCCCCCAAGTCATCAGTGGTGGCTGAGATCTATGGCGATTGAATACTGCCCTGACCTGGTCCATTGCCAGAGCCATTCTGGCTAGAGAGCTCTTACCTTCCCAACTTCTTATGTTTGTGTTTGGTTTTTTGTTCATATATACATGTACATGTATCTATTAATATAATCCTGTACTTACATTTATTCCCATTCATGTATTTCTCTTGTATCTTGTACAACAATGTTCTTGGATTTAAATAATAATAAAAGCACTTGTGGATGGCTCTGTAGTTGACCTACATGTGGCCTTCTCACTTCTCCACATGTGTGGAAGCTACTGCAAGCTAGTACACCTAACCAGAGCAACCCCACCTAGCCTCTGTGCAGACTCACTTAAGTTCTTTGATGAAGACATAAGGCTTTATTTTAGTTCTTGCCTTGCAGTGGATGTCTCTGATAGGTGTGTAAATAAATATTTCTCTGTAGCATCATATGGTGAAAGCCTTGCATTACTTAAGTAACCAATAATCTCAAAATGTCCATGACACACATATTATGATGCCATAGCAAAAGTTGTGTCACTGATATCAAGATGAATATTTTAACTATTGGAGCTTCACATGTGTAAGGTATGCCGTAGTGTTTGAGACTCCTCTTGGTACCTTCACTTCATCCTTGGGCTGCAATGAATACATATACCCAACCACTGTCTGATGGTACGTTCGACTAGGAGACAATCCAACACAAGCCAAACCTGACCAGTTGAAGGCTATTCCAGTGGGTGATGGGTCAACAGAGGACAATCATGGAGCCAACAGAGGACAATGATGGGCCAG
The DNA here is from genome assembly GCA_963681505.1 of Eunapius fragilis. Taxonomy (NCBI): domain Eukaryota; kingdom Metazoa; phylum Porifera; class Demospongiae; order Spongillida; family Spongillidae; genus Eunapius; species Eunapius fragilis. Next base: position 3,318,900 of record OY811981.1, on the reverse strand, counting down.
CAGAGGACAATGATGGGGCCAAAAGGTCTAATAGTCTTGAGTGCATGCACACTACACCACGGCCTTATGCAATAATGTGATCCCTTCACCATTCATATATTTATGCACTCTGCCTTTATTTTCCCCTTCACGTATGTACTTCACCTGTGCACCATTTCCTCCAGTCCCTTCACTTCTGCATTTCGGTTTATGAACCCTTCCACTTTCAACTTCACACCTGAGCCATTCCTTCACTATCTTCACTTATGCACCACTTGCTCTATTCCGTACATATGACCATTTCCTTTGTCCCTTCCACAGCAGGCAATGCCAGGCATGTAAGAAGTAATGTGCCTCCAGATAAGGATTGTGTGCACATAGAATATACATGTATATTGATACCAAGCTATTCAGTGCATTAGATGCTGATGGCATGGGTAGTCACATTGCAATAATATGAATACAGTACAAGCTGCTGTCTTGTGATGTCTTTTTTAGGAAGTGGACTTTGAATGCATGCACATACAGTGAAAACTTCTGCACTCTTCAGTGAAATTCTGAATACAGCAGAAGTACGAAATAGACATTAATATGTCTGCATGTAGAAACAGCTGATAAAGACAAGCATCACATTTACATATGCTCATATCAACATCAAATTCAACATTGGGAAAAGATTTTTATGACTCAGTTTGTTCTGAGTCCAGCAGTCAATTGCTTGTTAACAGGGCTGTAAATTTTTCATATTATAGAAGTAAAAGAACCTTCAGGCATTTCTCAAATCAGAAACCACTTGCTAGAGTACTTCTGCGCTGCTGATGATAACCAATCTGCAGAATCTAAAGAGGGATCGATGACATCCTCAGAAATGAGTGAAGGACTATAACGAGGCATACTTATGGAGTACTTAAACATATCTAGATGTCCATACCCTACATACAGATGTCCATAGATGTCCACAATCTCATAAAATGTCCAATACGAATAAAGGTTTCTGTATCAAGTGTTTTGAAAGGAGGATGCATTATGGTTGCTATGAATGGCTGTTAGCTGAAACCTTGAGGCAAAAAAATGCCACAAGAACAATGGACATCTGCATGAGTGTAGGGTATCAACATCTGTATGTAGGGTATGGACCTTTGTAAGTGGACAGCTATGGAGCTTCTTTGGATAGTGTGCAGTAGATGTTAGCGCAAGAAGGTATACATATATGCATTGCATTGTAATGTAGACAGTATGGAGGAGTGGGATAGGTTACACAAGCAGTCCACTGGGTGCACTACTTCATGCACATCTGTACTCTGGTGATTTTATGTAGCTGGATCTATATTCTTCCTTCAGATAATTAAAGCTGTTAAACTGAGCTTAAGGTCTTATCAAGACTTGTCCTTTCAGTTCTGTGTGGGGCATGCAGCTGCTATTGTCTTGGTTTACTGCCTACTATTTCTAGTAAGTTCTTTTGCCAAGCTTATAAATTTGTGATTTACATAGGGTATCCTATATAATAGAGTCAATCATAGCTACCCGACGAACACTGCACATGTATACAGCATAGGCGTCGGAACCGGGTGGGTAGGGGGGGCGCTCGCCCCCCCCCCCCCCCATATTTCAAGGTGGGGGGGGGGGGGGGGGGGGGGCGGAAGTATCTTTCCGCCCCCCACTTTTTGCTTCGCCTAACTAATTAATGCACTGTTACATTGCGCCATTATAATGTCGTGGTGGCGCATCAAGCTGCAACACGAAGGGGGGGGGGGGGGGGGGGTTGGGCCTGTAGCGGACAGTCCACCCCCACCCCACCCCTCCGCTTTTCGTATCGCGGGTCTAAACCCCCCCCCCCCCCCCCCCCCCCCCACCCCTCCGCTTTTCGTATCGCGGGTCTAAACACCCCCCCCCCCCCCCCCCCCTTTTGGAAAATCCCCTGCCGGCATGTATGACGTAATAATGAGTTTCAAAATATTTCAGCCCCCCCCCCCCCCCCCCCCCCAAGGTTAAGTGCCTTTCCGACGCCACTGTACAGACACGGGTAGCTCGTGTTCCATGTTTCACAATGCATCGCACTGGAAATTAGTGGAGTTACAATGGCCAGAATTTTTATAATGTACTCGCGCATTAGGTGCCTCGACCCCATATAATATAATCAAGTTGGGACAGTTGACGCGAAAATGTCGTATCGCTAAATAAAAGTTATAAAAATGCTCTCCGTTTGAATCGCCGAATGAATAATGTTACCACCGACTTACTATCCGCAGCACATTCTACCACACCATTCTACTATTGCATTTTTTATTTCTGTCCCTTTAAATTTAAAGCTTTAGGCGTTATCCCTCCTTCTGCAGGTGAGTCCCAATCGCTTCAAAATCCGGTATAGAGTATACTGATTTGTCCTGTTTGTTAATTTTTACTCTATCCGTTGCGAAGATATATATAGCTCTGTAAAGCACATTTTCTCGCTCGATTCGCGCCAATCATTTACGCACCCTCCTCGCATACATTACACGATTTGCCTAAATCATTATTATTAATTGGCGGGAATCAAGCTGGGAAATGTGCACATACTTTGCACAACTATTTCTTCGAGAGTCAAAATTAACGAAGAGGACAAATCGATAGCGACAGGACTCTTCTATGTGTAATTGTAATACACCGATTTTGAAGCGATTGAGACTCTAAGTCTTCTGCAGAATGATATTTAAGTTTTGAACCCCTAGAGGTAACACCCTTTGTATGTACTGTACCTAAAGGATAAAAATAATATATGCTATACAGAAATGGTGTGATAAGATTCACTGCTAATAGTAGGTCTGTAGCTGTAATATACCAATTCTTGTCGTTTGAATTGCATGAATTAGACAGGAATTTAGCTCCCGCCTGTAGCGTGAGCTAGATGAGTGGGTGTGGCGGGTGCCACGTGCACGTGCATGCATGATGGATGGTTTAATAGGGTGGTACTGGAGGCAGAGACCAGTGCACGAAATAGTGCATGCCACTGGTTGTTTTTGTTGTTGTGTGGTAGTAGTACCTTGTGAGTTGCCAGTGTGCAAATGATTCCATAAACAGTGGATCAGATCAATGGAAGACAAGCAAGAAATCTTTCCTGATGTGGACTTATTGCTGTATATGTGTTGTATGTGATTGGTTGTTTTTCTCCCCTGCAAGATTTTTTATCCCTGTTGGGTTTTTTCTGCAGAAGGAGTTTTTTTCACAACCATGGTTGTATTGTGTATTGGCCACCATAGTGGCTGTGTCTGCCTGTGCATTGTGTATGTAAGTCTAGTGGCTGTGTCTGTGTATTGTGTATATGTTGTAGTGGTGTGCACAAGTGACGGTAACCAATGTTAGTCAATGGTCATCTTGCATGGTATGGGCGGGAGCGTGCAGAAGTTATAGCGATTCAAACGAAGAGCATTTTAATTACTTTTTATGATTATACGACATTTTCACATGAACTGTCCAATTATTATGCAGTACATCATCATGTAAGTTTTGCTTCATCATCAATGTCAGTTTCGTTAGGTGGAATGAACTTCGTGTTACTACTCAGTGAAACTGCTGTTTCCTTTCTATCTGTGACCATGCCTTCCTTGTCAGTAGTACCATACCTCGAATTATACGTATGCGCATGGCTAACACGACGTTTGCAGGGGGAGATGGTCACGACGTGCAGTATGAGAGCTATCCCTGCAGCCAGGCTGTATGCAGGGATACAGAAAGCAGTGGCGACGAGAAGACCATAATTGGGCGGACGTTGTGTGGTTCCATACACACGAGTGGTGAACGGAAGTATGATGAGCACAAAGAACGTAATGGGATAGGCAGTGAGGGGCAGCATCTGCTTTAGGGCTTTCCCAGTACTGCTGCTTATCTTCTTCTGGTACACCCTACATCCTAATATGGCTATCATTACTATCATGAATACAGACTCTGTCGAAAGCAAAATGAACGCCGGGACATACCATAGAAGAAACTGCTCGATGATACCAACGAAGAATGGACAACCGTTCCTTGCGTTCATTATCCAACACCATGACTCAAGGAGTCCGTACGAACCGGTGGTGAAAGGGATGATAGAAATTATAATTGGTACAATAAGTGACGTCATAATGTAAAGACACTCCAGTTTTCTCATGTTTCTGTAACATGTAGCATAGCAGAAAAGGTGGAGCGTGACCCACGCTGTGGAGCACAATTTTATCCACATCGAGTTAAGATCGAGGAAAGCTATGATGAGACACAAGGGATGATATGCGTCCGGGTTCTTGTGGTAGTTAAGAAAAAGGAGTTGGAGCACTTCCAGTGATGCGAACAGTAGCGAGCTGAGGACCTGGTACAGTGCCAATCGGTAAACGAGTTGCTTGTACAATTTCTTGACAAGGACAAGAATGACGGCTGTTGTACAGATGATGACAGCGGCACCCCCCGTAGACGCCAATGTTACAAGCAGTCCATCATTTTGTTCGGAAGAGAGGTTTGCCGATGTTCTGTTGCACGATGATGCACTCATACCAAACAGCCTAAGGACACTATCACAGCTGATCTGTAGTACATGTACCACAGATAATATATAATCTCTGGTAGTACCCTGAGACTCGCCTAAAGACTAGACTATTTATTATGAAAGCGTGGGGATCTGCGGTTTTAGACCGTAATACCCAGCATACATAAATTCATTTTAACGTCAGAGGTAAGAGGTCCATAAACACCGTCGTCGATCTGGTAGTTTATTTTTGCAGATCCAGCAAAAAGAACCCTGACTGTGATGTACTTTTTAAAACTATTTTTTGAGCTTATGGAACTGCTTATTATTTCATATCCCAAACCTATGTACATATGTTTGTCTGTTGCAACTGCCTACATGTACTGATCAAGGATACATGTACATGTACGTATACTTGCATTTATGTAGTGGTCTCTATTTCTTATAACAGGAATGAATGAAGTACATGATATCTCCCAGTTTCATGCTAGGTGAGGAAGAGAAACTTAAGTGATCACTCAAATATCGTACTGACACCTGCTGCATTCTCTTGAGGATGGTGGATGGCCTGTAACAAGGTTGCTCTGGTTGTGAGTTCCATCTCTAAGCACTGTGTGTGTCCCAATCCCTTCCTCCCCTCTGAAGGGCTAAGTCCTAACCCCTCCTACTATGAAAGGCTTAGTGCAGGAGAGGACGTGTGAGGTACTCTGCCCTTCGTAGGGGAGGAAGGGGATTGGACTAAGCCCTTCAGAGGGGAGCAGGGAGGTTGGGACACAAAGTTTTTCAAAATACAGGAGGGTTTGGGATGTGTGCTGAGGCAGTAAGCCTTCCAAAGGATATTACTACAGTACCAACCTTATGTATGATCAGATGGATAAGGGTAATGTGATTGTAAGGAATAGAATGAGGTCATGTTAGCAGCTGCCTTCCTGGGAGATCACCTTTGACAGCTAGTCTGGGAAAACACTTTGGTTAAAATAATAATGTTGTTTAGAAGTTCATGTACCTTTCACAATCATACTTTTAAAAATGCATTATATCTTGTCCTGCAAGATTGACAACCATCTGTTTAATACACTCTATGAGCAATCTTCTGCCGCAAATAGAGCACACCTTCTCTCTGTCTCCTCCCCTCACGCTGCATCTTGGGTGTCAGTCATTCCCTCCGAGGGGCTAGGCCTTCATCTCCAGCCTTCAGAGTTCCAGGTGGCCATTAAGTGGTGGCTGGGCCTAGACACCTCATGTGGCTCAATTTGTCCTCTGTGTCCTGGGAAAGTACTTGATCCCCTTGGCCATCATGCATTCACCTGCAAGCGTGGTGGTGATGTAGTAACCCGCCACAATAAACTACGTGACACCCTTGCTGAGACCTGTCGCAGGGCCCACCTGAGTGTTAAGGTGGAGGCAGGAAGTAACCTCTCCAAAGACCATAGCCACACTCGCCCTGCAGACATCCTAGTACCCAACTGGTCTTTGGGTAAGCCAGCAGCCTTTGACTTGTCTGTGACGTCACCGCATAACTCCAATATTTTACTTGAAGCGGGATTCGGAGCAGGTCAGGCTGCCAGAGCTACCGAGGAAAGGAAGCATGAAGAAAATGATGCCAAATGCAAGGAACTAGGGTGGGTTTGCGTCCCCATGGTGGTTGAGGCATATGGTGCTTGGGGGACAGAAGCAATGGAGTCTTTTTCTCTTCTGGCTTCTCGCCTTGCAACTAGCTCCAACAGGGCTAAGGCTGAGGTCCTAGCTGCCTTATATGGGAGGCTGAACCTCATGCTAGTTAGAGCCAATGCCACAGCCATCCTCTCCAGGTGTTTTGTCCCTGTCTAGTACCTATAGTAGGGTGCATTTAATTACCTTACTGCTGTATATTCGTGTATTCATGTAATAAACTTATATCTTCTTGCATTAGATTTATCATGAGGGCTGTTGAATGTGCTCTATCTCTTCGCACTGTGTGCTTGTGTGTATGTGTGCTTATGTGTGTGTATGTGTGGGTGTGGGTGTGTGTGCATATGTGTGTGTTGCTTGCTTGCCTGTACCTTATACTGCTCCACCCACCCAAAACATCCTACTAACATCTGCTGCACATTCATGACCAGTGACGGCAGCCAAACTGGTTGACCAAAACAGCACCCAAGTCCACTGGTTGTTGAGATTGGAAACCTCAAGATACATGTGCAGTGGTGTAGGCAGCATGGGGGTCCCCACACTTTTGTCAGAAGAGGGGCATTGCCCCCAGGCCCCTCATCTTGGGGGGGGGGGGGGGGGGGGGGGGGGAGGGGGGGGAGTAGTCTAGTACACAGACCCTTGTATGTTAACATCTTTGGAGGAATTACATCACTGCTGAGTAGGGAGCATCATCCACAGCTGAATATACAATGGTTTGGGTATGAAAAACAAGGGGGGATGTGCTGCGAACAGTCCTAAAAACTGAGGTGTAGCGGTGATGTAATCCATCCGCAGCTGCAATGTGGGTCTGGGTACGAGACTGTACAAATTCAGCAATCATAAACGGTTCGCGACATTGATTTCGATCATTCACTATTAAGAAAAAACCGTTTGGACTTTATATCTACGTAAGTCTACTTTCGTGTCTGATCTACACATGATGTAACTGTGGTACTATAATCACGATCGTTTTGCATCACTAAAGAAGAGACATATCAGGCTGTCCTGCAGATTCGTCATCTGTAGTAAATTACTGTCATGTTCTAGTATGACCTTAAATAATCTTGATGTAGTAAATTTCTGCCACGTTCTAGTATGATCGTAAATAGTCTTGAGGTAATAAATTCTAGTATGATCTGGATGTAGTAAATTGCTGTCACGTTCTTAAATAGTCTTGATGTAGTCAATTCCTATCATCGTAAATAATTGCGATCATATTGTTCGTACGTAGTACATGCACTACCATGTATTGCCTGCGAAGAATTTATCAGATCATAATAGAGTACTTGTTCCTCTTTCACAGGAGCTAGAGAACTAGCTGGTCACAGGGCTAAAGTAACAGTTAGTTCTTCATTTATCTGGATGTAGAATTAGGTGCCCTAGTCAGAGGTCACAACTCTAGGTACACCCATTTGCACGAACATCTGCAATTTATCAAATTGTTTTGCATCATATCAAAGTGATTCAAGACATATGATCAGCTCCTACAGGGTGCCTCTGACTGCAGGTCTCGTGCCAGTGGCAGCAGCCACTAAAGAGTCTGGGGCCTGGTTGCATGCCCTTCCTGTCTCTTCTTTAGGCCTGGGAATGGATGATCACACAACCAGGATAGCTGTTGGTCTCCGTCTGGGTACACTACTCTGTCAACCCCACATCTGTCACCACTGTGGAGCTTATGTTGATGCCCTTGCTACTCACGGGCTCAGCTGCATTAAAAGCCAAGGTTGTGCATGCTGCTATCAGTGCCATCATACATAGGTCACTAGCAGCAATAAATGTACCATCAACACTAGAGCCCATTGGCCTATGCAGATCAGATGGCAGGTGACCTGATGGTTGTTCCATTGCCCCATGGAAGTCTGGCCAGTGTCTTGTTTGGGACTTTACTTGTGTGGATACCTTTGCAGCCTCATACATATCTGATGCCACATGGGAAGCTAGAGCTGTAGCCACACCGGCTGAAGTCAGGAAGAAGGAGAAATATGCTCTGCTGTCCAAATCCCACCATTCTGTACCAATTGCCATTGAGACCTCAGGTACCCTTGGCCCTGATGCTCTCAGTTTGCTTACAGATATCAGCAGGCGTCAGCAGAGCATGATACATGATCACCAGTCCCTCCCATTCCTTCTCCAGAGAGTGCCCATTGCACTACAGCACAGCAATGCTGCCTCTGTATTGGGCACCACAAGTAGCATGTAATTTATATAGTGTAACCCTGTGTATCCAGTACCATTTATATATTGTATATCTCTTTTGAGTTTGATATTTAAATGCATAATGTAGTTAGTTATTAGTTTGTTTTGTTTATATTGTTTCTTTCATACGTCACTGTATTCAAGCATAGTCAGACAATTATAATTATTGCTTTTTACCTTTTAAAAACAATGCTGTTGCAACACCACTGGCATGCTTATGTGTAACACCCTTACTAATGGACCAATTTCAAAGACACAATTTTAGTCAACTGCTGCCTAGACAACCACTAATATAGTAATAGATATTTGGTTAATATATAGTTTAGCAGCTGTCCGGCCGCAAAAGGATTTACATGTATATTGATATACTACACTGACATGTTTAGATTCAAGTGCCACATGTTTAGATTCAAGTGCCACCCACTTTGTGCAATAATCAGAGATAGTCAGCACATACTGCGAAGGACTGACCCTATTAGATCAATGCCAGTATGAAACTAACTTTGATGGGATGTGGCCCGCCTACATTATACGTCAGTAAATTAGGCAATCTGCATTGAATAATGCATTTAACCCCCCCCCCCCCCCCTTTATCTGTCACGCCCCCTTCATACTTCCACCCCTGCTTGAACATTGCAGGCCAATAAAAATATTCTGGCGCACCTAATAGAATGTCAATGTTCTACCAAGGTGACCGGTCACTGTGGCAGGACTCATTGATCTGCTTCCTAGCTCTGGTGCTTGCTGAATATCACTTCGATCCACATGCCTTTCCTTGTTCTGTTCTGCATTTTTTTTTATCTTTCACTCTGAACCTGTAGTATTTTTATGCATGCAGACAAACGTACTAGTCTACTTCACGACGTTAGAATACATTTAAATCCTGCTTGTAAATAGTGCTCACACATAAGCGAAGTACATGCATGCACTACTAAACGACAGGTGAACTATCTATACCTAGCTGTTTGCCTTTCTTCGAAGGGATTCTCTTTCATTAGCATCGTGATAAATACTTTCTGTTAGGTATACCTGTAGACATTTAGCAAACTATCGTTTCTCGTTTTAATCTGTTCACTCAGTCCATATAATAGTCGTTGAAATCACATGCAATATCTGAAAAGCCAGCTACGCGCTCCTTATCGGTGTAGGTATTAACAAACTTACACCATGCACATGGCTGCAAACTAGTTTGAATTGCAATTATGACGGACCACTTACTCCGTCGAGAGACTGTAACATGTCCGGTAGGACATTCTACTCCGACGGACACTTTCCTCGTGACGGGTGTAGTATTAAGTTTTGAAAATAGGAAGTCGACAGTATTAACCATTCGGAAGTTATAGCGATTCACACTTTTATAACAAAATATGCGTTAGGCCCCTTTTCGCAGCCCACGATCCCATATTGTGCTTATCTTTTTATTTCATATATGCTGTTAATTTTTTATGATCTTGATTTTATTTGTTTTAATATTTATATAAATGAAATCATTTGGGCATTCATCCGCAATGATTCTGGTTTGCAAGCTGAACTGAACACATGAAAAATCATTCATTGTACATTTGAAATTTGAAGTGATTCTTCGTAAAAAAAAATCATATTTTTAATGATTTATCTGTGATTTTCATTTCAATTACCATCAGATCATCTAATGATCTGCTGTGATATTTCCTCAGCAAAATCACTCGATATATCATATGATTCGAGAGGTTTTTATGGTGTTAATATGAACGGGCACCGCTGCATTGTACAATGTATCAACGCGCGCAAACAGAGAGATTACACGATATACAATTTGTTATTAAAGGTTCATGATCTCAAGCTAGCTCTAAATACATCTCTTGCTCTAACGCGAGCCACGTTTTTGTTATGCTCGCGATGCCAGTGTAATCATCGTGCTGGGCACGAGGAAATTGCCCTCTGAATGTGCAGCAATTAGAGAAAATCGGCTTCTTTGAAACGAAAAATGCAGACATACCTCGCAAGGTATTGTTTACTTCTTTGTGGCATTTTAATGCTCGGAGTTCAAGCTAAGAAGTCAGACAAGGTGATTTTGCGATAGGCCGAAGTAGTAATACTAAGTAGGGGTTATAAGTGTAATAATTTGTTTGAATCCTTCTGCAAGAGTAACTTTGCTCTTTAGCTAGTACACAGGTACGTTAGGCCATGTGCGATAGCCATAACATCGAGCCCTGTTAGCAAATGCGTAGAATTGTATCGTGTAATAAGGAAGCTCATTATGATTTTATGTTGCTTTATTCACTTAACGCACCTATCAATGGTCTCCCCAACCCCCAGTGCGGGCACGGGTGAGGCGAATGATTTGCGGTTCTCAAATCCCCCACTCCAGGGGCATTATCAAATCCCCCACATATGTCGCGTATAAGTCATTCCTCATGAATAGTCAAGCATATGGTAATTTGTCAAATCCCCCACACCTGGGGTAAACATCCTAGTCAGTCCCACCCAAAGGCCCCATCTGTGCCCACACTGGTGAAGGTGGGGAGACTATTGATAGGTGTATAATTTAAAGTGTACTCGCCCCTGGAGAAATTACCAGAGCATTGCATAGCGAACACTGCTGACGTTATACCTAACATACCCTACCACTATAATAGGCTCAAGCTTGTCTTCAAGCGCGCTTCCTAGATCTAGACAAGTAACCGTTGTTTTCCTGTAGGACCAACTTTGAATATAGTCATAGTAGAATGCATTAGTTTACTACATGTACATCCTCAGCACTTCTATGGATTTCTGTATAAATGTTTGTCCAAATTATTGGATGTGTTTTCTGTTGAAGTTTGTTTTTATTACATTACAGTTGATTGAGAACTATTCATGAACAGTGACCTGTCATTAGAGCATGCATTATTGTACATGTAGCATATAATTCCTCTGACTCAGATGAGTATAAACTGTATTCTGTGTGCATGCATATTGACACATGTACATGTACGTTTGTACGAACAGATGTTAGTATGTTATGGTAACATGACATCAAGCTGATGGTATGTCCACACGGCAGACTAATCAGCTTTGACATAGTGGGTCCTTTATTAATGTACCCACTACCATCCCCTTCACATAATGTACCCACCATACCTTCACATAATGTACCCACCACCATCCCCTTCACATAATGTACCCACCATAAATTCACATAATGTACCCACCATACCTTCACATAATGTACCCACCACCATCCCCTTCACATAATGTACCCACCAATCCCCTTCACATAATGTACCCACCATACCTTCACAGAATGTACCCACCACCATCCCCTTCACATAATGTACCCACCATACCTTCACATAATGTACCCACTATCATCCCCTTCACATAATGTACCCACCACCATCCCCTTCACATAATGTACCCACCAATCCCCTTCACACAATGTACCCACCATACCTTCACATAATGTACCCACCACCATCCCCTTCACATAATGTGCCCACCACCATCCTGTACACATAATGTACCCACCACCATCCTGTACACATAATGTACCCACCACCCCTACACACATAATGTACCCACTACCATCCCCTTCACATAATGTACCCACCACCATCCTGTACACATAATGTACCCACCACCATCCTGTACACATAATGTACCCACCACCATCCTGTACACATAATGTACCCACCACCATCCTGTACACATAATGTACCCACCACCCCTACACACATAATGTACCCACTACCATCCCCTTCACATAATGTATCCGCCACCATCCCCTTCACTGTTAGCTTAGAGGTGGAGTAGTGTATTTTGTACATGTATAGTATGTTTAGTCACACGTGTTTGCCTGCATGTATTCCATTATATGGGTGCTGGAATTTCCTTATATGGGCACTGGGTTTGCTTATATGGGCACTGGGCTTGAAACTGCAACTTTTATGTTGTCATAAAGTCAATTTACCATTTGAAATAACAACAGCAGGATGATAAACCAACACCAACTGAATCTATCTTTGAGCGTGGCCTCGTCACTACTCAACCAAAGTGGAAGGACATTGTCATTCATCACAATTCCTATTCTGTCACAGAGCAGAAAACCAGGAACTTCCATAGCCTGGTGCTAGGTTATGTGACTCCCGTGAGTTGCCATCATTGAGCTAATGCTAGTATAATTTTAATGTGCCACACCCATGTGTCTGCACACGTGTCTGATGTACATGTAAACCATTGCACATGTGTGTCTGATGTAAACCATTGCACATGTGTGTCTGATGTAAACCATTGGTGTGTCTGATGTAAACCATTGCACATGTGTGTCTGATGTAAGCCATTGGTGTGTCTGATGTAAACCATTCTATTTGATTTGTTAAACCAGGGAGTGGCCCCTAGAGATATATTCCCATACGTTGACACATACGTGTACATGTGGTGGCTTGCAAGTACTGATAACACAGCTGCCTTTCGTATTTGAGTGAGGAGAGTGATGATGTCACAATACCACTGGAGCTGGTGCTAAAGGCGATTGTTGCTAGTCCTTTCAAAGGAATGGGGTGTGTATGGCGTATAGGGACGACGAGTGCAGAGTAATCCACATCAAAAGAATTAGGAGTGGAGTACATGTACATGTATGTGTGTGGAGATGTGTGTGTGTGTGTGGGGGGGGGGGGGGGGCTGCTCCTCCTGAGGTGTGCAAAAGTAGTGAACCTGGCTAAATTCAATGTACCAATTTTGTGTTGCTCCCATTTTGCCTGGTACCAGTTGGTGCTTACCTGATGTACCTGCTTTTATTTTGTTATATGTATTCACCGTGCCACACAGTGGAACAACCATGGCTATGACACTGCTAAGTGGTTTGCTTCCAAGTTCACACACATATCACCTGTGTGGCTGCAGATGAAAAAGTAAGTTTGGTGCATATAATTAGCTGAACACACCCACATGTGCATGCATATGTGTGCGTGTTGTGTGTGTGAACATTAGCCTAGTTCATAGACCGTTTCTTTTTAAAGTTAGGTAGGTAAAAACGGCCTGGTATGCTTTGCAGTTGTGTTTAGTATGCATATGCTGAATCATTACCTACGATTCTGGCTAATCGGATGCATTAGTAATTTGGTTATTAAAAAAAAAAAAAAACTCTTTTCAAGAGCAATGCTTATAGTTCCGCGAATGCAAGTGGTGGGTTATGCCACGAAAAAAGAATAAGCATTACAACAAGAACATGCTCGAGGGAGCTCTTGTCCACCTCTAAAGTAGTCAGGAGTCTGCACCATGGAAAGTCGGTTAGCAAGAACAGGGTGCCAAGTATCACGTCGTGTGCTCCCTCGTGTACTGTGTCATTAAAATGGAGTGCATATAATGATTGGGATGTTATGAAACTGCCCATATATTACAAGCGGCTTGATGATTACCCCTGACCCTGTGACCTAACACCCACAACGAGGGTTGTGTGTGTGTGTGTGTGTGTGTGTGTGTGTGTGTGTGTGTGTGTGTGTGTGTGTGTGTGTGCATGTGTGTGTGTGTGTGTGTGTGTGTGTGCTGTATGCCTACTTGTATCTGCATGCGTAAGATAATATTTCACTGTGCTTTCGAGATAGGCAGGGATCCAAGTTTGCTGTTACAGGAGAGCAAGATATTGATCAAGGTTAGATCACCCTACACATGCACTGGCATGTAGACTACTTAAGGTTGCCTATATTCATGTCATTCTGTTTTGAGTACATTTTTTGAACTTGCTGTTACACATATTTTTGCCTTCCCCTTTCGTATGTGTCTAAATGCTATTAACGGAATCTAATATAAAGTTGATGGAACAGTTCACACGAAATGGCCCCTTATCTATATAAATATATTATGTTATTACAATACTTGCATTGCAATCTTCTGAACATTTTTGATGCCAAGGAGTCCTGTTACTATTGATTTGTCGTGTTTGTTAATTTTTTACTCTACCCGTTGCAATGATGTAGCTATGCAAAGTGCATGCACATTTTCCCACTGGTATCCTGCCGGTGATTTGGATAAACCACAATTTGTAGGAGGCAGGTACCAAAATCATTGGTGGGTATTGAATGGGGAAAATGTGCACGCACTTTGCACAACTATATCTTCGTAACAGGTATTTACATGTAGAGTAACAATTATAATAAGACAATCAATAGTGACAGGACCTCCTCTACCTTTTACCAATTACCGGTTTTGGAGAGATTTGATCACAGCTCCTAGGTATATGAGTTTGAACCCCAAGGGGTAATGCCATTTGTATGGGAACGAGAAAATTTCACATGAGGGTCAAAATACTGTTACATTCTACCATATAGGTGGTATGGTACATTGATTGTGGTGAAGTTTTAATATGATAATTAAGTTGATAGCATAAATATTTTAAAAAGTTTTGCCAATTCTAACACAAAGCATTTGTATAACCTTGTACATACAGGATAGAAGGAATCTTGTAATTTTCCAGAAAGGAACATCAAAGTTGATGTGTGCAATTAAAATGTTACAAAATTGAGGCCATTGTAACTCCATTCTGAATAGACCAACTTCCAGTGCATAAGAAAGAAGTTGTAGAGGACCTAGGTATCTCATAGAAAATTGAAAATAATTTGAAAACTTGAAAAAACGCCTTTTTGCTGCATTGATCCCATATATTAAATGATATGCCATTTTCATTACAACTATATACATGTCAGTATATAAGTGGCTACATGTGTATACTTGTATATATATATATATACTTGTTATGTAGGAAGGCTTCTTTTTTTTCTGCTTGATACTCCAGGCTGGCTGGCAGAAGTGAGGGCTAATGGAGATGGAGTGAAAATAGTCCCCAGGGTTCTATTTGAAGGGTGGAGTGCAACTGACTACCAGAATCTTTTTAAATCTTCTTCAAAGATGAAGGAACTAGCAGAATACCTTGCTCAACGAACTGTTGTAAGTTGGAAATCACGCTATATGATCACAGGGGTGGATGTGACTTTTTAGACAAGGCGTCAGACAAAATTGGGAGTTGGTCAGGCAAGGATCTCACATTGCTAAATACCTTGATATATGTCATCTGAAATATAACCGCTGAAAAGTAACCATGGGAACAGCATTGTCTGAACAGTTTTGGTTAGATTTTGTCCAATGTCGTACCACTATATCCACCCTTAGATCACATGAATCTAAAATGCACTGCATTGCCATGTATCTATGGTGTGAGTAAAAAAAAAGTCTTTTTAAATTTTATTCACCAGCATCACAGGTTTGATGGTGTGGTACTGGAAATCTGGAGTCAATTGCAGGGCTCATTTCGCAAGTAACTATCCATAAACATTACACTTCATATACAGGTGTACATTTACATGTAGCAGCATAGGTATTTATGCCACTCTCTGTATGACATGGGTAACCTGGTGCAATTACAGGATTAAGGAGGGAGGGGGGTGGGGGTGGGTGCATGCATCACCTCCTCCCCATCCAGCTACGGGTGGAGCAACTCAATAGTTGTCTATAAAGCATTCTTTTTATCTTTTCTTCCCCTTTACACCCAGAGTGCACTGCTTACATTTTGTAGAGCGCTTTATAATTAGTAAAGTTTAAAGGTTTTAAGTGTGTATAATTGTAATAATGAGGCATCCCCTGCATTAGCTGCTTGTCTGCACACACCGGCCATCATGAGTGATGGTTTTGATGCAGACACATGTGCTTGGTTGCAGGACGCTAATGCACGTTTCTCAGCAGCCATACAGAGAGTGAATGAACAAGTGGTGATGAAAACAAAAAATTTGCATGCACTAATTAAAATCACTGCTACCTAAATTATTATATCCTACTAGCATAACTTTTTAGCGCATAATGTTGTGGCACTTAATGAGTTACCTTCCCATCCTACATGTACCTGATTACATGCAAGGGAAGCCAGCATTAGTGTACCGTAGTTACTTAACTGACTTGTTTTGGCACACTCTTGAGTTGTCCCGCCTGTAGGAGGATATGGGGGAGTGGGGAGTGAGGGGGGGGGGGGGAGTACTGTTACCCTTCAACATCAGAGTTTGGAGGTATTCTTTGTATGTGCTTTAGGATCGTTGGAGGGTGTGGGAGGGGGTGGTGGTTGCTAATGTCAGATATAACATGTAGGAATGTTGGATATACTAACAATGCAGTATACATGTATGTATTTGTAATAGCCACCGGTGCTATAAAAGGAATTGCAACATCTGCATGTACTTTATTACATGAATGATGCAGTTTCTGTAGTTATGTTGTACATTGCATGCTGTCATCTGCATTGCAGTGGGTTTTATGATGCATATAGGTATTTGGCATACTGGTATTATGTGGCTGTGATAAACTAACATTGTATTACTCTTCCGCATTAGTGAATTGGCACATCTGATTGAGTTGATCTGTGACAGCTTTCACCAACGTACTCTGGAGCTCATCCTAGTCATTCCCTCCAAGCTAAGAGGGTAATTCAACTGTGTGAATGTGCAGAGTGTGTTTTTAACGCACATGCATGTGTGGGTGAGTGAATGAATGTGTGTATGTGTATGTGTGTGTGTGTTGTGTGTGTGTTGGCTGTGTTTCTCAGTACAAACCGTATCCATCCTAACTGGCACCACAGATCACTGTTCACTGAATCAGACTTCAACAAACTGGCACCACATGTGGATGCATTTAGCCTCATGACATACGACTATTCCAGACCTGGCAGGTGTGTGTATACCTGTTGCTCAACTGTTTTGTCATAACATGCTTGATTTCCAGCCCAGGTCCCAATTCCCCTGTGGAGTGGGTTGAGGATTGTGTAGTCTCCTTGGTTCCAGACCTTTCTTCTCCCAGAACAAAGGTGCTCACTGGACTCAATTTCTACGGATATGATTTCTATTCTGCTGAGATGGAGGGTGGGTAGTTGTTTATGTTTTTATGTTATGCATGTCAGTGATATAAAATCTTGTCATTGTAAGAGTATACATTTGCAGGAGGATAAATTGTTCTCGTCATGAAGATTGTGTTTGTTGTTTGCTGATGAGGATATATATCTGAATAAGTGCAATGTTTTTGATTATTCCATGCTATAATTAGTTAATTAAATGATTTCATATAGCTCACAACCCTAAGCTAAAGGAATTGCAGTCTATATTTGACAATTTTAATAAAATGGTAATACACCAAACAATTTTTACTTGATTGTTAAAATTACTGCAAATTCAAACCTACATAATTTTAAAAAACATCAAAATTCCAATCATTTGAGCTGTCTCAAGGTAATTTGTAACCAGAAAATTAACATGAAATCTTTTATTTATTAATGATACATGTAGATAGACTGCTAAGTGTAGGCACTTCAGGCTACATGTGGGTGTTGCAATTCTCAAATAAACAAACGCCCCACAGTTGAAGTAAGATAAATCAATACATGTGTAGCAAAGAGGGCTAATTGAAAAAAAAGCAGCTTGTGGCTCCTGTCACACACGTATGTTCTGGTTGAGGCATGCTCATTTAGCTTGCCAATTTAGAAATAATCTTTCTGGAAGTATTCTTCATGTTTTATGCTGATAAAGTCACCCTTCTGTTGCCAATTTCCAACATTTACATGTATATGCTTCGTTATCAATAGTGTAGGCAATTTTTATAGACTTCACTATCACTATCCTGTTCATGTGTCTACAGTGCCGATGGTTGAATGATATCTCCAAAGTGAATTTAAATGTATTAGTGTGAATTATTTGAGTTCAAAGGTTTCAACACCAGTAAATGCAAGGACCAGATGTTGAAATGGAATGCCTAAATGTAGGTTAAAACCAAATTTTTCGTCTACATGTAGGCGTGTGGTCCGTCTGTCATTAAAATTCTGATAATCATCTTGAATATTTGGTCACGATTTCATTTTAATTTCTGATGGTTTTGGTGTTATGTTTTTAACCACTAATAAACCAGCTGCTAGCAAGTTTTAATACTGAGTATACTAATACTAGAATCACCCTGTAGTTATGTAATTATATTTTCCCTCTTTCTCCTTCTGTTTAGCTATTCTTGGAAACAAGTAAGCATCTTGTACATGTTATTAATTATTGATGGCATTCATGTTGTCTTCGAGCTCAGCGTATAAACATTCATTTTGTCCTTAGATACATTGATCTCCTTTCCAAACACAAGCCCAAGATGAAATGGGATAGCCAGTGTTCTGAGCACCACTTCCAGTACAAGTGAGTTCCATTGTGCAAGGCCTACAATTAGTTGGTACCTGGTCCATTTACTGATCAAAATTGCTACAGAATAGGAGGTACTCTCCATGATGTCTACTATCCAACTCTTAAGGTAGTCCAAATACAGACACACCACCTCAAATACATGTGCTGCATGGATGCCATTTTACTTGAGCCAAACACTAATATTACGTGATAATTCATATATGTTGCTTGTATAGTGTGAAGATTTTCTCTTTTCTAGTCAATTCAGACCCGGCTGGAGGTGGCGCAAGAGCTAGGCACTGGCATATCCATTTGGGAAATCGGACAAGGTCTTGATTATTTCTTTGCACTTCTTTGAGTCATTCTCATTTACCAGAACAATAGCCGTGGCTATTAGGATATGATTTGTACCTCATGTGACATACATAATTATTAACTACTATATGTTCATTTACACTAAAATGCCACAAGGAGCATGTCTTCATCATGCAATAAAATATCAAGAGGCACAGAAAAATTAATTTGGACTTCAACTTGTACATGGGAGCCTGTCTGCATGCCAGGTACATGTATATTTAATATTTCCTTTTTGTTCTATTTGGATAAGTAATTCAGCCTCCTTTATATCCTTCTGGTCGGACAGGTGACATATTTGTGGCCGCCGCTCTCGACAGTGCAGCTAGGTACGGTTTGTATCAACACTTCACTCTCCAGCACCATGGTGTGTTCATGTGCCGTGGTCAGTGTCTCAACAGCTAAGGAAATGCACGTTCACCCCAACTCCTTACATTTGGGACCATTGGTGAAAAGCTTGCGGGTCTCTGCTGCTTCTACAGCAGCAGAGACCCGCAAGCTTTTCACCAATGGTCCCAAATGTAAGGAGTTGGGGTGAACGTGCATTTCCTTAGCTGTTGAGATGTTCTGCAACTGGGGTAAGGAGGCTTACCTCATGTTCTCTAGGTTGGTATCCCACCTTGTCATCAGCATGTCCTCTCCCAAACCTTCCATCTTGGCAGACATTTACAGTAGGTTGAACATCACCTTGGTCTCCTCCTCCTCCTGTCGTTGTTGTTGTTGTTTGGTAAACAATCGATTATACGGTATATGTAAGACGCATTATTAGATAACATTTTAGATATCTTAAAGTAAAAATGGCGATATCAGGCAGACCCAAAATAGAAACGGTCTGCTAAAAGGCAACGTTATTGGGAGTGCCCTGAATCTGCTCGCTTGGCGAAGAGAGTGCGGTACGGGAAGGCTAAGCGTACCCTGAAAAACCAAACGAGGCCATCGAAAGAGTACTACCGATAAAGTTATAGTTATTCAAAGGTATGTAAATGTAGCTATACCTACTCTTACTACGCTTGGTTTACAATATGACATTGGTGGCTGAACATTACGGATCAATTACGGATCAATTACGATCAATTACGCATCGGAATAATGTGCATGAACAAAAGAAAAAATGAATGAAACAGGTAAACAAAAAACGTTCTCTGTCACCGGCTCGGCATATGTCCGGGGGGGGGGGGGGGGGGGGGGGGGGGGGGGGCTTCAAAATCCGGTATAGAGTATACTGATTTGTCCTGTTCGTTAATTTTTACTTTATCCGTTGCGAAGATATATATCTGTAAGGCATATTTTCTCGCTCGATTCGTGCCAATCATTTATGTACCCGCCTCCCATATATTACCTAAATCATTATTAATTGGCGGGAATCAAGCTGGATGTGCACATACTTTGCATAGCTATTTCTTCGAGAGTCAAAATTAACGAACAGGACAAATCGATAGCGACAGGACTCAATTGTATGCACCGATTTTGAAGCGATTGAGACTCTGAGTCTCCTGCAGAATCTGAACCTGCGTCAGCAGGTTCAATATAGGATTGATTGAGGAATGATGAATGTCATTAAAAATTTTAAATCGCGTCGGGAGGGACAACGGAGAAACGGATCACTTATCTCGCTGCAGCAATCGAACGACAACACCAAGATCTACGTTTTCATGCTAGTTTCATGTCATTAAACTATGCGCTTCCAGACAAACAAAGAACCTGCTTCTCGTGCCCATTCCCAAAAAAATTGTTCGTCGTCGTCGTCGTCGTCTTCCTTAGGAAGGTATAACTCGAGCTACGAACGGTTTTAAAGAACGACAATAGTACCAATCTCTTCAGAATTTACCGGCACGTTATCTTAGCATGTCATTTGGACACATATCACATCTAGAAAGAAACTACAGCGAGAAAAACCCTATTTTGTTGCAAGTTCTATGGCCATCTAGCAAGTTCTATAGCAAGTTCTTAATTAAAAAAAAAAAGAAAAAAAAACTTATGAAACAAGTAAATAAAAACATTCTCTAACGAGAAAGTTGGTGGGCATATAGGATTGACAATGTTGGTGTAAAAAGCACGGAAACAAGTGTGACAGAAATGTTACTGGAAAATTGAAATAGGCCTATATTTAGCCCAGTCACATTTAGGCAGCGCACGCCTGAGAAAATGGGCTAAATATAGGCCTATTTCAATTTTCCAGTAACATTTCTGTCACACTTGTTTCCGTGCTTTTTACACCAACATTGTCAATCCTATATGCCCACCAACTTTCTCGTTAAGACCTAAATAATACATGCTATACAGAAATGGCGTGATAAGATTAATTCACTGCTAATAGTACGTCGGTGTAGCTGTAATCGTTCAGAAGTTTCTAACGAAGAGCATTTTAATCACTTTTTATGATTATACGACATTTTTGCAGGAACTGTCCAATTATTATGCAGTACATCGTCATATAAGTTTTGCTTCATCATCAATGTCAGTTTCGTTAGGTGGAATGAACTTCGTGTTACTACTCAGTGAAACTGCTGTTTCCTTTCTATCTGTGACCATGCCCTCCTTGATCAGTAGTACCGTACCTCAAATTATACGTATGCGCATGGCTGACACGACGTTTGCAGGGGGAGATGGTCACGACGTGCAGTATGAGAGCTGTCCCTGCAGCCAGGCTGTATGCAGGGACACAGAAAGCAGTGGCGACGAGAAGACCATAATTGGGCGGACGTTGTGTGGTTCCATACACACGAGTGGTGAACGGAAGTATGATGAGCACAAAGAACGTAATGGGATAGGCAGTGAGGGGCAGCATCTGCTTTAGGGCTTTCCAAGTACTGCTGCTTATCTTCTTCTGGTACACCCTGCGTCCTAATATGGCTATCATTACTATCATCAATACAGACTCTGTCGAAAGCAAAATGAACGCCGGGACATACCATAGGAGAAACTGCTCGATGATACCAACGAAGAAAGGACAACCGTTCCTTGCGTTCATTATCCAACACCATGACTCAAGGAGTCCGTACGAACCGGTGGTGAAAGGGATGATAGAAATTATAATTGGTACAATAAGTGACGTCACAATGTAAAGACACTCCAGTTTTCTCATGTTTCTGTAACATGTAGCATAGCAGAAAAGGTGGAGCGTGACCCACGCTGTGGAGCACAAATTTATCCACATCGAGTTAAGCTCGAGGAAAGCTGTGATGAGACACAAGGGATGATATGCGTCCGGGTTCTTGTGGTAGTTAAGAAAAAGGAGTTGGAGCACTTGTAGTGATGCGAACAGTAGCGAGCTGAGAACCTGGTACAGTGCCAATCGGTAAACGAGTTGCTTGTACAATTTCTTGACAAGGACAAGAATGACGGCTGTTGTACAGATGATGACAGCGGCACCCCCCGTAGACGCCAATGTTACAAGCAGTCCATCATGTTGTTCGGAAGAGAGGTTTGCCGATGTTCTGTTGCACGATGATGCATTCATACCAAACAGCACTATCACAGCAGATTTGTATAGTACCACAGATAATCTGTAATCTCTGGTAGTACCCGGAGGTAGACCACAGATAACCTGTAATCTCTTGTAGTACCCGGAGGCTCGCCTAAAGACTAGACTATGAAAGCATTTGCGGTTTTAGACCGTAATACCCTGCATACACAAATTCCTTTGTAACGTCATACGTACGAGGTCCATAAACACCGTCGTCGATCTGGTAGTTTATTTTTGCAGATCCAGCAAAAAGAACCCTGACTGTGATGTACTTTTTAAAACTATTTTTTGAGCTTATGGAACTGCTTATTATTCATATCCCAAGCCTATGTACATCTGTGGTTGTGGATTTGTCTGTTGCAACTGCCTACATGTACTGATCAAGGATACATGTACATGTACTTGCATTTATGTAGTGGTCTCTATTTCTTATAACAGGAATGAATAAAGTCGAGATATCTCCCAGCTTGCTAGGTGATGAAGAAAAACTTAAGTGACCACTCAAATATCGTCTTCTGCGTTCTCATGGATGGCCTGTAATAAGGTTGCTCTGGTTGTGAGTTCCATCTCTAAGCACAGTGTGTGTCCCAATCCCTTCCTCCCCTCTGAAGGACTAAGTCATAGCCTCCTACTATGAAAGGCTTAGTGCAGGAGGAGACGTGTGAGGTACTCTGCCCTTCGTAGGGGAGGAAGGGGATTGGACTAAGCCCTTCAGAGGGGAGGAGGGGGTTGGGACATATAGAGGCACAAAGCTACAGGATACAGGAGGGGTTGGGATGTGTGTTTAGGCAGTAAGCCTTCCAAAGGATATTACTACAGAACAGTACCTGCTCAGTCATAGAGAACTTTCACAGCTCGATCATAGAGAAAATAAAGCGTATACATTGGGACTAAGGCAACTATTAGTTTTCATAGCGGTTGCTATGAACACTGTTGGTTTCTTTAGTTACCAATGTATACGCTTTATTTTTAGGAACATGTATTTTTAATATTTCCTTTTTGTTCTATTTGGATAAGTAATTCAGCCTCCTTTATATCCTTCTGGTCGGACAGGTGGCATATACGCAGTGCTGCCGCGATATGGTCTGTAGCCGATATCGTGTATATCGCGATATATCGCGATATGAGTGAAATATCGCGATATAGTAAATATATTCATCGATCAATTATTTCTACATTGCAGCGCTATTTGCTGCTTCATGCGACAAAAGAATCGACAGATAAACCGTCCTATCACGCTGTAGGCAAGGAGAATATCGTAGGCGTTGACCGCAAAATGTTTAGGAGTAATGCGTGGGAACATTTTGGGTGGCACAGAAAAGCAATCGGGTCGTCCCTGGGTTGTGTGCAACAGGTGCCGTGCATGGGTGTCCAGAAAGGGCAACAATACATCCAATATATGGCATCACCAAAAATCCTTGCATGGTGTTACAGAAGACAGCAAAATGTAAGTCTATGCATCAATGTATTAATTATTGTATACAGTCCATGCACGTGAATAAACGAAACTCATTCAATTCACAACTCAAAACTTATACATGTAGATTCGAGAAAAAGGAAGTGCACAGGCTGCACCACCACCAGCAGTACTACTAGTCCATGTTCAAGCAGATATATAGGGTGTTCTGGTTCTAGACCATCTGGTAAAGGAGGAATCCTGGACAGGTATACGTGACTCAGATACAACCCACAGTTATGAAGGGAGAAAAACTGACCAGAGCTAACGAGCTTCTAGTCAAAGCCTTTACCGTAAACTTGCTGCCACCTGCTTTAATGGATAGCCAAGAGTTTAGAGACTTTCTTGACTTCATTTCCAATGGTGCTTTTGTGATACCTCATAGGACAAAGACTACTGAACTGAGGAATTTGATATTCTGTTTGGACATAAAGATGACTGTCCTGGTGAAGTAATTCGTAGTGACGCTGAAATTAACTTCAGAATAGATGATCTGATGGATGGTGGAGAAAGCATGAATCCTACTTCCCTCAAGTTGCCAAACTGGCAAGGAAGTATCTAGCTATCCCTGCCTCAACTGCATCTTCAGAAAGGGTTTTCTCCACAGCAAAGAATATACTCCAGAAAAAAAAACGATGGAGCCACTTACCAGAACGGCTGGATAAATGCACATTCTTGAGGCATAATGCAAAGTGGTTTTAAATAGCACGTGATAGGATTTTGCCATTGTGTACTCGTATGGTACATTGGTACTAATTGCATCTCTGCTAAATCTTCAAGTACTAAAATATTTCATCCATCTCCGTGATTCTCCGTCTATTCCCGTGCACGTTTGTATCGCGATATGCCAAAAAAATATCGCGATATATCGCGGCAGCCCTGCATATATGTGGCCGCCGCTCTCAACAGCGCAGCTAGCTACGGTTTGTATCAACACTTCACTCTCCGGCACCATGGTGTGTTCATGTGCCGTGGTCAGTGTTGCATGGGCATTACCAGGGTGTCTCCAAGCCATTACTCAACTGGACTGGGATAAGTTTTCATATATACGGCAGTACATGTATATATATGTGCTTGCTTGTTTTGATGTCAGTTGTTGAGATATGATACATGGGATTGTACTAAACAGATGATCCCCCAGACACTGCACTGGATCAAACAAATGAATCTGATGAAGTCGGATTTTTTTAATTACCTTTGTGACATGCTTTCTATGTATGGTGCATGATTGAAACTATATAATGCATGGCCTAAGTGACAGCTCGCTAGCAGCTAGGCTGCTTGAAGAAGTATATGGGATCGTGGCAGCGAATAGGGAACTAGTGCATATTTTTTCAAGTTTAAGAGACACTTACGTCCTCTACAACTTCTTTCTTACGCACTGGAAATTAGTCTGTCCATCATGGAGTTACAGTGGCTTGAATTTTTAATTACGCTTACATTTTAATTGCAAGCGTCAACTTTGATGCTCCTTTCTGGAAAAATTTTTATAATATGCGCTAGGTCCCTTTTCGCTGCCACGACCCCATATACTAAGTCAGCATGTTCTTTGAGTGATGCTCATGGTGATAATACATTGCAATTTACTCCAAGTCGCTGAAGGCGTTTGTACAACTCTTACAGGCTTGCTCTATAATGCAGAAGCGAACAGAATTACGTACTCACTAATTCTACCGGCGATGGCAATTGCTGCATCAAGTGTATCCTTTGGCTTTGTGTAGTAACCTCGTGCGCATGCATGCGTTGGTGCGTAAGTGTTTGTTTTTATTATGAAGTGTGGGAGTGAACGCATGGCATTAATGGCCGAGCGAGAACTGCTATTTAGCAGAGCAACACGTCACAATGCTAGGTACCACTTAGGAGAACAGCCTTCTTCGTACCAGGACAACGAAGACCGAGTATTGTTAGTTCAGTCGGATGAGGAGCATTTCAAAGCTATTGCTGTTTTTGATGGACACGACGGTACTGTGGCCGTTGATTTCGCGTACAATTGCTTCCACAGTTTCCTTCGCTCTGAGCAATGGCACAGAGTGCTTCAAACAAGGAATGATGAAGATATAAAGCTTAAGTTGGAAGAATTCTTCAAACTAGCGGATATTCAATTCTTTGACTCGCTCAAACCCCACAATCCAACGATGGTACAGTTCAATATTTAATTGGCAGCAAAGAGAATAACATATATTGGTTGGGTGCATCAGCTCGTCCATTCCTTTTAGTCGTTGTGTTGATTGCTCGGGCTCACTGCTAGGATTTCGTGCTCACCACCTTTAATTAACCCCTTAGTCAACCTCTGCCACATTCAGGTATTCCTGCCATGCATCTTCAAAGTTAAATGGTCTTTTACTTACCTTTTGTTAACTCATTCACCCTCTTTTATCTTCAATTACCTTTACCTTCAGTCACGTTGAGATAACTTCAGTCACCCTCTGTCACTTTAATGTGATTCTCTCAGTCAATTTATAATCTATGCTGTTTGCTAGTTAGACCCACATATTTAATGTTTCTGATATGGTCTGAGTGTACTGATGATTGTTCCATACCATATTGTCTTCGCACTGCAATCAATTTGGTGTGAGGTATTCTGTATTTAAAATGTGTGGTAGACAAAATGCACACAATCATGTGCATTCTGTTTTTCAGGAATTACAATCTGCTAAAGATGCTGCTGACATTTCAGTCTTGTCAGGAGGGTGTACTGCTGTTTTGGTAGTGGCGTTTGAGGACAAGATCTATGTGGCGAATGTAGGGAATTCAAAAGCAATAGTTGTTTCTGAAATACAAGAAGGGTCACTTGTAACACTTCAATTAAGTACTGATCATAATGTCACTAACAAAGATGAACTAAAGAGGTTGGAGAGGCTAGGACTGGACCCAGAGGTACTGATGAGATCTGGACGTCTTGGTCCACATGAGAACACCCGATCCATTGGAGACTACAACATCAAGGGAGGGTACAAGAGTGTGCTAAACTTAAAGTAAGCATATTTTTATGCAATACATTAAGGTACTTGCAATTGCAGTTCCATAATATAACATTTGAACTAGTATCATTTGGGGATTGTGGATGGTTGTACAAAGTGAATGTGGATGGCTCTACAAATGACATGGTTATAAATACTTCAATTTCCACAGCATGCTGAACCAGTTTTAAAATTCAATTATCTTAAAGAAATAATAACTTCCCAAGCTGTCCAACAGGGCAAATTCATAACCATTTGGTACCAAATTGCTTAAATAAAATTGCTACTTATCAGTTTCACTGTAAGGCCATTTATTAGATTTAAAATAATAAATGAGAGAACAATTTAAGTGTTGCATAATTAGCGTCAGTGTGTCAAATAATGGATCGCTAGCAAGTGCTTAGACCATGGCTATTGACATGCAAGTTGTGCATACATTTTCTTCTACATATATTTTTCTCTTAATTCACAGGCATGCATTACGTCCACCATCTACTTCAAGACCCGCTGTCCAAATTGTGGATATTACACACAAGATTCGGTACCTCATGCTTATGAGTGATGGAGTGTACAAGAGCATAGAGGCAGCAGTGGAGGGTGCCCAGACCATTGGTGCCAACCAGGTTCTGGCTAACATGGTACACAGATGTGCCCAAACACCAGGTGTGGAGTTCAGCTCCATAGCACAGACCACACTGGACCAGGTGGCCCACCTCCATGAGGAGGCCTTCCAAAGAGCTGGGAAGGATAATCTTCCAGTTACTGAAACGAGGGATGATATGACTTTGGCCATATGCAAATTTTGCTTCAAGGCAAGTTGAAAGCATATTTCCGTGCTTACTTTACCAGCAATCTATTATTATTATTTTTAAATGCACAACAGGACACAGAACGATGTCTTGTATACTATCGCTGTAAAGCAAGACGAAGTTGGGTTGAGGACTCATATGAAGTAATCAATACTGTGTAGGTGATAGTACTTCGTGTGCTGTTTTCTAATTCAGTAAAGCAGCGTGGAATCTCATATTTGGAGATAGGACATAAAAGACTGATAACAATATAGCTAAATGCCAAGATACTGTCCAAAATTGACCCTGCAGCTGGAATAGATCATATATTTTGTGTATGAGCTCCATGTGCGTTTTTTTTCATTGTCTTTCCATTCATCTGTAAAGATTATGAATATGAAATCTGCATATTATTGCAATACTTGTGTATGCAAAAAATGAATACAAGCAGATATCTCACATAAATGTATCTGCTGAACAATTCTGAAGTGTTGACTCTCCTCTGCTCTTTCTCCTCATATTTGTGTAGACCTCAGACACCCACCACTTTTGGAAATGCAATAGCAGAAAGACCATTATCACTTTTCAAGAGACTGGGAACCATGGTACATTCATCTTTTAAGTGCCACATAGCAATGATGTAATTGCTTAGACATTTCCTGTCATTAGCTCTGTAGCATGATATTTATGTGCATCAAGCAATGTGAATATGATTTTTAAAATCATACCTTACATGGGACAGAGGTTCTCCATTGGCATCATTCAGTAATCCCAAATACACATGATCTTATATGTCAACTGCCTGTTTAATAATGAAATGTTTTGCAGTCTATTTTATACAATACATGTATTATGTTTCACAGATATTTACACATTTAGCATTTTTAAAAAAATTCTATGTTTGCATATAAACATGTCGTTCATACTGCAGGCTAAAGTTGGCTCCAGAACTGCCATAGACAAGACAGCTAAACTTCTCGTGAAAGAGGAAAGGAATTCTCCAAACCTCAGCACAGCAACTTTTACTAATGTTACCTACAATCATATTACTTGCTACCCAACATCTTATCAGAATGAAGATCGCTTGCTCCACATGGAAGCTGACATGTGTGATATATTAATTGTTTTGGATGGCCACAAAGGTTCTTCTTGCGTTACTATGGTACTTGACTATTTCATGCGTGTTTTTGGTTCCAAGAATTGGAAAAGAATTATTTCTAATGGCAATGATCAGCATATCTTGCTCAGGTTAAAAGAACTTACCAAAGAGGCTGACTTGGAATTTTTTGAATTCATCCAGCAGTATGTTGATGAGTTAGAAACTTTGAAGTCTACCATACCAAATGCAAGTCAATAGCATGTAATTTGAAAACTATTGGTTAACTATGTAAGTTTGTAAAAAAAATTATAGGCCATTATATTTGAATCGATGTTGCCACAGATCTAAAACATTTTAAAAATACCTGAAACAAACAAACCGTAACTGTGTTATGAAAATCTACAGCAGACATGCTGTGCAAAGTAATAAAGAATACCTTATCATTTATGCAGTTTGTGATTTTGTGTGCTTGTGTGTGAACGTGTTTTTGCATAACACTGAGCTTTGAAATGCCAATAGGGCGTAGAAAAATCATATGAGACATATCGGAAGTTTCCAAGTGAAGTTGTCAGACTAGAAGAACTCGAGCCACTTATATCAGGAGGGTGCACTGCTGTGTTGGCTTTAGTACATGGAAACAAGCTCTATGTGGCCAACATTGGAAACTCAAGAGCAGTAATTGTTTGCCAAGGTCCCAGTGGAACATTGGAGACACGACAGCTGAGCACTGACCATGATGTCAAGAATGAAGATGAACTAAAAAGGTTGGAGAGGCTAGGACTGGACCCAGAGGTACTGAAGAGATCTGGACGTCTTGGTCCACATGAGAACACCCGATCCATTGGAGACTACAACATCAAGGGAGGGTACAAGAGTGTGGACATCTTGAGGTAATAGAGCACCAGGTCACTTCAACTGTTTTAAATGCTCAGCTGATAAATGCATGTCTTCTCATTAGTAACTTAGTAATATTTCAGTTTTGAGCATTCATACTAGCTAGGAGAAATAATTCCTTTACTTTTGAATTGCCACATAATTAAAAAATTGTTGAATCTATAATAATGATTTGAATGTATGTTTATACCCTTTCAGTTTACAGATGTTATCACACATTATAGGAGTGCCTCAGGTCCACCAGGTACAGCAGAACCATCAGCAGCAGTAACTGAAATAGAAGACTCTTTCCTTTACCTCATGCTTATGAGTGATGGAGTGTACAAGAGCATTGAGGCAGCTGAAGTGGAGGGTGCCCAGACCATTGGTGCCAACCAGGTTCTGGCTAACATGGTACACAGATGTGCCCAAACACCAGGTGTGGAGTTCAGCTCCATAGCACAGACCACACTGGACCAGGTGGCCCACCTCCATGAGGAGGCCTTCCTGGGGAGTCCAGCAGAATGTCCACGATCTAAGGCTTGCCGCAAAAGAGATGATATGACTCTCTTAATATATAGATTTGAAACATATACTGTTTTGTAAAGAGTCTACATGTGCAAACACCCTTGTTGTGACTGTTAAAACAAGCATTTAAAAATAAGATACTGCATGCCATATGTTATCTAAATGTCCAAATCAGTTCATGTATAAGTAATTTAAACTGCTGAAATTATATAGGGACCTCAAATGTTGCCTTAATTAAGCATTAAAATGGCTCATGCGTATGGAGTATGTTACCTCTTTCAAATCAAGGGTTGATGTAATGGAAGTG
Organism: Eunapius fragilis; assembly: GCA_963681505.1. Lineage (NCBI taxonomy): Eukaryota > Metazoa > Porifera > Demospongiae > Spongillida > Spongillidae > Eunapius > Eunapius fragilis. The sequence continues at coordinate 3,288,601 of OY811981.1, read as the reverse complement.
CACGAAGGCAGGTAACCTTGTGGACCAAAATCGCACAGCATTAGGGGATCCAGGGTGGGGGAGGCAAAATGGGCCCATGACCACCCTCCCCCCCCCCCCCCCCCTTAAAATAAATAGTAACCATAGCAATTTGCTATTAAATTTTTTATGCGAAACAAAACATTGTCAATTGCAATGCTTCTGGGGCAGAGCCCTAGACCCAGATGGAGAAGTTTATGGCTCTCTTCCATATCCCCCTAGCTGCAGTGTGCGGAGACCCCTCCCACACCTTATTAAACTTGAGCCACACACCCCTCCCGAATGCTGGATTCACCACTGAGCAGAGTTATTATTATTCCCCGCATAATAAAGTAACACCCTTCAAAAACAAGGCCACACCTTTTTTGTGTACTTGATCCCCTGAGGGACTCATTGCAAATTGAATTTCACTGTGTGTTAAACATATTGGGTTTAATGTATGTTTAATAATAGGGTTATGTATTCATGGCAGAAACCCATATGCTCCATACATAGTCGCACCAATATTTTAACATTGGAGTAAGTTAGTGACTTTCTTTGTTGAAATTATGTTAGTCGTAATGTAGGATAATTGAACAGAAAACAATGTTTGAATACCATAGGAGTAGTTTAACATTTTAGAAAGTAAATTGTTTCACTGAGATAGTGGAATCCAAGTACCTGCAGCCAGCAATTTGTATACATTGTCATATTCACACAGCTGCAGATCCTACATCTGTGCTTCTGAGGGAGCATGTCTATACATTTGTATTTGTTTGTTTCTTTCATTTCTATGATTTTTAGGCTGCACCACATGTCATATTTGTACATATGCAACAATTAGGATAGAATGCCACCATTTCCACCTCAATTCAAAAACAACAGCTACAAAAGTACAACAGACAACTATTTTATCAGTTTTCTAGCTCAAGTATACATGGTTAAATCATGGCAGTGACTTATCCAAATCCAAAGTCATCACACCCTTCTATGGCCATAGTTAGTTTCTCTTTCAGCATGTTGAATGATAAATATCTCGGAAGATCCAGTGAGCTGTAACATGTGTGTGAGCTGAGAGGAACAGTAATAAATTTTTTAATCACACTAAGACTTGAAACAGAAGACTTACCAAGGCAATTTTGCTACATCTGCAGCAGAATTTATTGTAAATGGTCTTTGTAAGGCTTTAAATCCACCAAAAGGAATGCTGGATGTTCCTGTCACAAACTTTGGTCAGAAAATGAAATGGATGATGCTGCATTGTTGTCTGCAAACTGACCTGTAGAAGCTTCAGTTTCTGTTCATTTGAGTAGGAATCTACAACCTCCCAAAACCATTTGACCACCTGATTATTTGCATCATAGCCTGTGGAATTATAATACATATAAACTACAATTTGCAGGTGATGTAATGTACCAGAGTATGCAGTGTTTTTCTTCCAGTCCTCCACATTGATCTCTGCCGTTCCAGCAATCACCCACTCCAGTTCTCGTGCATCAAAGGGGGTCAGGTAATCCAAAGGAATGAGTTCCCTAAGACCAGATATCAATTCTTCCATCTGCTCATGCACTCCTCTGGAGAGCTTCCAGTCAACCATCAGCTTAATATATTCGTTCTTGTTCTGCTCTGTAACAGGGATCTTTGAACCAAGCTTCTTCAAATCTGTTTCAACCATCTATGAATATAGTAACTGCTAGAATTTCAATCCAATATTTATACCATTTATACATGCATACCTCTCCAAAGCATTCCTCTTCGACAGAGAAGGTGAGCTGAAGGTCTTCAGGATCATTCTGTTGGAGATACACAAGGCTGTTGTAGAAGCTCACATCAACTGCCTCAACGTCATTCAAGGAAAATGGCCTGCATGAGAAAAAGATGCTACCCTTCTGCCACTACAAGCTAAGCAACAGCATACATGTTCAGTAACGCCTTGTAAAAGTGGTGTGCAAAGGAAACATCCAACAGGTGTCCCTGTATAATTGCACAACCAATAACCCTACCAGCAAATCTGAACCTGAAAGTGGACATGTTGTGAAACAAAAAAGCTCTTGACACACTAATGTTGTACCAACCATTTAAGTGCATCATTGATTTGGGATGAGAATGGGCTTATCTGAACAGTGTAAGAACCCTGGCTTGAGTACTGAAAAAGACCATAGTAAGGATTAAAGAGTTGTTGAGATAGTTTGAAGAAGAACTCTCGTGATGGTCCACCTGCATCAATTCTAATGAAGTGATACAGGAAATGCGTCATGATCACTGATGTCTTACTGAGTAACTCACGCATATTCCCCACTCCAACAAACTTGTATTTTTTGTGTTTTCAGTGTTGTAACTGGATGATGCATTATATATCTGAATGCACCAGCTAATATATTGTCTCTTCCAACATTGACAATGAAACAATTCGCTGAAAGGTTATAATGTGCTTTTAGATACAGTAATTTGGATTGAAACGCAATCTTCTGGCTGTTCGTTTCACTTTCTTTTGTATCAATGATGCTAGGTTGGGCTATAGGAGCCTCATTTCTTGGCAACACTGATGATCCTATTAGTTGAGCCCGAAGGACTTCTGAAAATTCCCTGTACCACAGAGATAAATTTAGGTGGGATTATTATAAAATAGCTCCCACAGTGTTTACTGCACAAAGTTTGCGAATGATCTGTCCCCTTGCATCCTTGACAGCAATTCCTGGGGATTAGTTGCATGAGACAACTCATGTGCCCAAGCACTACAGGTTGGAAGGGAAAAAGAGTCATAATTATTGCACAGATTTGACTAATAAACTACGTGAAATATATTTATCACTGCCTAATAAACTACAAGAAATATATTTATCACTGCCTAATAATTTCAGAGGAAAGTAAGGCATTATAAAAATCCCTCAAATTCTAACCCTTTCGTTAGAACATTTTGTTGCATCTGGTTAGGAGTTCTGAAAATATTTATTTGTTTGGATCATTATACGATACTGTTGTGTGAACACCTGCTTTCCCAACCAATTCGACCCAATGATTAAGCAAATTCAATGTATGGGAGAGGAGGCAAATCAAGCATGTTCCCTTTGAAGATACACCCACTGTTAAGCATATCTGCAGCATGCATCCAACTAACTGTACATACTGGTACTCTGGTGGAATGGTTTGAAATGCTGCTGGCAAGGTTTGTATGATGAAACTTGGATCTGTGCCTCTAAAGAAATCAATAATTTCAGAAATGCTGCAATGGTAGAAGACAATCCGTGAGGCAACATCCCAAGTCACATTACATCCTATATGTACCTTTGCACACTTGGTTGTTGCACATTGGAAGTGAATGATGATATCTCTTCCTCAAAGCAACTGTTCATTTAAAAGAGTTCACAATTTAGCACTTAAGCCTACATGCTTGCACCTTAAAACAAAAGTCAGTTGCATCGATAGGTCAGTAGAGGTCTCTTGAATGTTCTGAAGGGCAGATGTCCCGTCACTCCTAATCGTCTCAATGGCAATTCTGTGTACATTTGCAAAGTTACAGATCAAACAAGTATAACAATACCGTGTACCTCATATCATGAGTTAGAAGTTCAGGATTTATTGATTTTACTCTGACAAATATGTCTGGCTGCCTTAGAAAGGCCACAACCTGGTCATTGTAGTCTAAATGGAGCACACAAGGAGTACTGTCATTGCTTTACACATGTGCATATGTGTGGAGATGCCTTACTCCATTCATGTGCTCCAGTCATGAGTATAGCATTAGCAGTAGTACTGGGAGGCGCAGGTGGAGCTGCAGAGATAATGACACGGTTGTGTACCTAGAGGAATAGATCAATTAGCTCTCTGTAAGAGTTACTCATTTACTAATTTCAGGAAGTAATGAGTCATATGTCCACTTGAAATGGGTACAATGAAAGTCAGATCAGTTTAGCGAAGATATACAAGGTTATACAGATAGTTGTGCATCAAGTGTCTTTAATTATTACACACCAGCCATGGAAATCCAATGTATGCACATACAAACACAAAGCCTCATTATAACCCCCTACTACACCCATCATCTAACACCTCTACTACACCTTATAATGCCCTCTACTACACCTAACACCCTCTATTACACCTTCTAACACCCTCTACTATACTTCTAACACCCTCTACTACACCTCCTAACACCCTCTTCTACACCTTCTAACACCCTTTACTTCACCTAACACCCTCTACTACACCTTCTAACACCATCTACTACACCTTCTAACACACTCTATTACACCTTTTAACACCTCTATTACACCTTCTTACACACTCTATTACACCTTCTAACACCCTCTATTACACCTTCTAACACCTCTACTACACCTATCTTCTAACACCCTCTATTACACCTTCTAACACCCTCTACTACACCTAACACCCTCTACTACACCTTTTAACACCCTCTACTACACCTAACACCCTCTACTACACCTTTTAACACCATCTACTACACCTTATAACACACTCTATTACACCTTTTAACACCTCTATTACACCTTCTTGCACCCTCTATTACACCTTCTAACACCCTCTATTACACCTTCTAACACCTCCTACTACACCTATCATCTAACACCCTCTATTACACCTTCTAACACCCTCTATTACACCTTCTAACACCCCCTACTACACCTATCATCTAACACCCTCTATTACACCTTCTAACACCCTCTATTACACCTTCTAACACCCCCTACTACACCTATCATCTAACACCCTCTATTACACCTTCTAACACCCTCTATTACACCTTCTAACACCCTCTATTACACCTTCTAACACCCCCTACTACACCTATCATCTAACACCTCTATTACACCATTTATGACTGCACTATACTACATTGTACATCCATTTATGCTACACAGCTTGAAAATTTAGATATGTTTGACATCTGCACATTTAACAATGACAAAGCAATTAAAAAGTGTACTGGCATTACTTGCACCCATCAGACCCACATTCTTTTAACCTTACAGGCATTGTTGGTTTGGAGTCTTGGGAGCTGCCCTGCCCCTCGTTGCCAACATATGGCAATCTAGGATCGATGAACGTTGTGAGACGAGAATTGTGATCAACAAACACCACCTACGAACACGAGGACAACAGAATACCACACATGAAGGTGCACACTACTATGTGTAGTCTCTAACAAGGCACAAACCTTCTTAGTCTTTGGATTAATCTTTTTCTCCCATCCGGCAGGCAGATTCCATTCAGTGTGTGCAAAGCTGTTTACAATGCTAACAAACATCTCAGTGTGCTGATATTCAGAGTAAAGGGCGTGATTGCTCCTGATGGCCTGTATTAATCTAATTGCCTCTGGACTTGAAAATAACACATTGTTATTGATCGTCTACATAGCAAGGTGGGGGAGGGGAGGGGTGGGGAAGTACACATCACACGTTCTCCACATATGGAAGACTAACTCACTCGTGCATACTGGTATAGATCTAGCCTTGTGATAAATTTAAAGCCAGGTGTGTTTCTGAGGTTATCATCGATGCTTTCCTGGCGTTCTATATGCAGCTGTGTCATGTCTCTCTTTTGCTCTGATTCATCAGCTTCATTGTCCGCAGATGCAGCTAAAAATTCGAATAGCCTACACATTCAAATTGAGGGAAGATGGTAGTTAATATGTAATTTACACAGATAAAAACTTGACAATATAGTGGATATAGCACGTCCGCTTGTGTAGATAGATATGCATAAATAGCAGCTAACCTGTCCATTGTTTGAACAGTGTTCTCTGCAAAACATTAGATGTTCATATAAGACAAAATACATATCTGCCTACTCACCAGCGACATCCATATCTTTAGGATGACTCTCCTGACTACCCTGAACCTCCTGACCCCCCTGAGCAACAGAAATGCTCTGTGACTCTGCATTGAAATGTGTATCCTAATTGGCACACACCATTAGCATGGCAGGCACACACTTACCAGCCGCTACCTCTGCTATCGCAGCTGCATGCGATGGTGACAGACCTTGGACCTGCTTAAATGTCCTCCTGGAAGCCTTGCCATGCTGTGACGCGTTCCGGAGGAGAGATGCGTGCCTTCGAATGGCTTCTTTGTTATTTTGTGATCTGGAGTTTTTAAAAATTGAATTTTTTATCTAAACACAGATATGTTGGGGGATTTGGGAAGGAGGGGGGGGGGGCGTGCTCAAATAAATGAGCACATGTAATCATTTCCACAGGCTAAACAGGAGCGTGCTGCTACATTGCAGCTCTTTGAGAAATTGAGTAATATGTGCCACTTGTGATAAACGCTACGTTCAAGAGGCATTGACTAGATAGGCACGCTTTGTGCAGCAAGAAACATTTCGGCTCACCTTTCCCCACTAGGAGGTTCGATGATGACAACAGGAGCTGCGTGCGGTGGTACCACCTCCTGTGGTTCACCAGGACTGTGCAACGACGGAGCATCCAGGACAGGGTGACTATCAATGACAGCATTTGGGGTTATTGCCGGCGGTGCAACAGCGTTGGCACAGGAGGGTGTGGTCGTGTTACTGCTTTGGGATGGAGACACGCCTCCATCATCGCTCCTCTGGAGGCTATGTCCTCCCTGTGTACTCTGGTCTGAGTGTATACTCTGGTCTTGGCCTGCAGTCTGGTCTTGGCAACCACTGCTCTGGTCTTGACCAGCACTCTGTTCCTGGCCTATACCACTCTGGTGTTGCTCTATACTCTGGTCTAGCCCACCAGCTGGGTCCTGATGTGGCTCTATACTCTGGTCTAGCCCACCAGCTGGGTCTTGGCCAGTACTCTGACCTGGGCTAGCATTCCCCTGGTCTTGGCCAGTACTCTGACCTGGGCTAGCATTCCCCTGGTCTTGGCCAGTACTCTGACCTGGGCTAGCATTCCCCTGGTCTTGGCCAGTACTCTGACCTGGGCTAGCATTCCCCTGGTCTTGGCCAGTACTCTGACCTGGGCTAGCATCCCCCTGGTCTTGGCCAGTACTCTGACCTGGGCTAGCATTCCCCTGGTCTTGGCCAGTACTCTCTGTCAGGGCAGCACTCGTATGGCCTTGTGTGGACTCAGCACCTAGAAATATTATTGTTTGAATGATTGTGTTCTGTACGTATCACTGTCCTAACCTAGTCTTTCCTCAGGCGGAGGTTCCAGATGCCAATTGCGTACAGTCAATGTTATGGTACCAGTAGCTGAATCACTTGGGAGTCTTTTCTGAAGCGCAAAGGTCAATGTCCTGCAAGCATTCTGATGGAACAGTCATCACATACAGACTTATCACACTCACGTTTCTCCTCTCCACCTCAGGAATTGTCTTAGAGGTACGTCCACCTTACCCCAAAATGACCTGACTATCCTTGCATCATTCCTCACTTCAATCATCAGTATGTCAGATGGGAGAGCTGTGAATGTAAAGCTCTGTGTGCAGGGATGCAAAGATAGGTCGAATAATATTTATAGTACCATGGGGGGGGGAGGGGAAGGTGTGACATAGAGGATTGTACATCGTTATTGGAGACAACATGCCTCTGGACATGAACTAATGTGCAAGGTTATCTCTCATTGTTTTAACTTGCTGTTTTTTTGACGATATATTTACAATTTGTATTCTTGGAGCAATGCCACAGTGACTCCTATTAGCTTGTGCTGGCACAGCAAGCCATACCACATGCAGCAAGCCAGAAAGAACCTGGGAGTACTATCATCTGCAGGCCTACTTATAGGGCAGCATGCCACATTATTTTTAAAAGCCTGGACCGCTATGAAACACGTCAGGCTTACATACAGACGCGCATTTATTGTAATTAGCTTATAGCAGCAATCACTTACCTGGAGCCATCTGGGGTTAATCGTCATCGGTAATACCATTGTGGTGACCTTCTGACCATGGTGCGGTAACGTGTGGGCCTTGGGGGCATGGGTAAGGTGGAATTGGAGGACAGGATTGGGCAAGTGCAACCTCATATGGAGCCCAGTGCAGTGAACACCTGCAATGAGCATGGCAGTTAATTGGAACTGATCTATCCAATAGTTTTTGTGCAGCAAGAGCAATGAATGCAGCTTCTAACATGGGGGGTCAATTATAACTATGCCAAATTTCTCACCATACACCTCAATGGGAAATGGTTCAACACTAGGAGCTAAGGATGGCACAAGGTGTGACTGTCCAGGGTGCTGAGACTCAGGGTTGATCACCACAAGTGGTGGACTTTTGAACAACAGAACGTCGTCAAAACGAAAGTAGCAGAAGTTGACAACTGTGACTTGTTCTGGTCATGTAAGGAGAGACCAAAAAAATGGTTAACATAGAGGAAGGTCACCGTTTAAGATGCTGTGGACAAATAATAATATTGGCCTAAGCCCATCCATACTTAGAAAGCCAGATTCATAACCACATTTGCAACCAAGTTTAGTCAGTACGTGTACTATCGTACGGACCAAGTACCTTAGCCACACTTACTCTCAAATTTTTCTGCCGTCAGCCTCCACTTGATGCAGCCAGATCTGGCGCTGTTCTCACCTTTTTCTTTCCATTCCAGACAGTTGTCAAAGTCTTTATCTTCTGCCAGTTAAAGAATTTTCAATACTCAATACGTACACGGGTCAACGCCCATGGCCCAGTAAGGAGCGCTGCTAAAATTGCCCCACCCACCCCACGAATGATTCTTACCAACTTCGAAGACTCCGACAGTGTCTCTACTATTTGGTATGTACGAGGAGAGAGAAAAGTTCCAGTAAACTTTCACGCACTGTTGAACATCAATCTCTGTCTTATCAAGCTGTAAGCTCCCTTCGACTTCAGTGGGCGTGCCTTCCAACGTTGTCGTCATTACGTTGTCGTTTCGTTATCTGGGGTATCAAACTATTAATTACGGCAACACTATAAACCATCTATAAAATCAGCTGGGTTCCTTGTAAATTGCACCGCTAGCATAACTTACTCTAGTCCTAATCCTATATATTTAGATCACGCGATTGAAAGTTGCTTTGTTAATTCGTCGCGTGATTTAAATCACGCCCACGGCTTGTTTTAACATACGATTGGTATGCTCATTAACATCGGAGGGAGAATCAGACTGTGTGCATAGTTGAGCACTATAGGGATATAGACCTATAGTAGATTCAACTCTCTGCACTTAACTAAGTAGGCAAGGTCTGTGGATGGTAAGAACGTAATTAGCTACTATCTGAACCTGCGGCAGCAGGTTCAATATAGGATTGGTTGAGGGTTGATTAATGTCATTGATAAAACGTCTGGAGGGACAACGGAGAAACGGATCGCTTATCTCTTTATCGCATAGAATGAGAGCACAACGACCTACAGCAGAGGCGTAGGAACGTATTTAAAAGTGGGGGGGCTGAAGTGAACTTGATTAAAGTGGGCGTGGTCATTTTATGCCATGACGTAATATTACGTCATGGCCCGAGAGACTAACAAACCGGCATGGCCGTAAACAACTTTCAAAGTTTGGGGGGGGGGGGGGGGGGGGGGGGGGGGGGGGGGGGGGGCTATAAAAACTGGGGGTGCGTGCAGTAGGGGGCGTGCCCCCTCCTGCCCCCAGATAGGGGGTTTGGGGGAGCGCTGTTAGTGTAAGCTCCCCGGCCGCTTTAACCTTTTCCTTATTTGTTGTTAGCAAAAACTTAACATTAAATGCAGAAATTGACCCGGCTCTATACGGTATAGCAACGGATGCTATTGCTATATATTTTAGTTTTCAAAAATCACTTGCCGCCGTGGAGATTTTTTGATCAGCTTTGTCATTTCTTCGATAGTGTCTAATGTATCACGAAAGATATTTGCCTTTACTGCGTCTTGAACAGCTAAGTTCAGAGCATGGCCATAGCAATGGCACAAAGCTCTATACTCTTTTCGAAGTATAGTAGTTGATACACCTGTTTTACAGTCCACGACAATTCTGAAGTGAAAGGGATAACCTCAGCAAAATGTCTTCTATTGTTCGGATGATGCTTTCTGCAGAGATAGAGTCCATGCTGTGGACTATACTCTAGTTAATTCTAATTATACGAGATATGGTTAATATTTTCTCTCAAGGAAAATTTTGGGGGGCTCAAGCCCCCCCCCCCCCCCCCCCCCCCCCAAGCCCTCCCTTGTCTACGGCCTTGATATTATTATTAGAATACGTGCCCGTTACTATCTTTCGCTTTGTCGCCATGAAGCACGTGTCACATGTACATATACCACAATAATTAATTATTCATACTCAATAATAAAAGTGGGGGGGCTTAGCCCCCACATATTTAAAAGTGGGCGGGCTATAGTCCCCTCAGCCCCCCCCCCCCCCCCCCCCCTTCCTACGCCTATGTACAGTTCTACGTGTCATAAAACGGTGTGGTTATAGAGAAACAAACAATTTCCTGTTTCTCGTGCCCAGTCCTAAAATAATTCTTGGTCGTCGTCGTCGTCTTCTTATTCTTAGGAAGGTATAACTCGAGCTACGAACGGTTTTGAAGAACGGCAATAGTACCAATCGCTTCGAAATTTACCGGCACGTTATCCTTACATGTCATATAGACACACATATATCAAGTTCTGTTTAATAATGATAAATAATAGATAATAATAGCAGAGATAGTATAGAGAGGGATTGGAAACTCATTAATCAACACCAATCAACACGGACAATCCTAGGAATACACACTATGGCTTCCAGAGGCAGTCAAAAGAGTAGAGGGATTTTTATGGTGCCTGATTTGCAAATGTCAATTAAACACAATACACGAAATGGTACACAGACAACAGAACTAGAGATAGTGAGATTGCCTGGAGTTAAGTTCACAAGGTGCCGCGAAATAGATACAACTAAGCTACGTAGTTGCGCCTTTTTCCTTTTCGCGTTCTTAATTGAACACATGCGAAACTTTGTAGTAACGAGACGTTATAAGTAACCTTATGGCACGTAACCTGCACAAGAAACAGTCGCACACAAAAATTTGGTCACGGCAAGTCTCTTTTTCGCAGAAAAATAGCGAATTAAACTCCTGACACCAGATGTTTTAAGCGATCAAAAGGTAGATAGTGATACTAGATATTCAAAATCCAACACAAACTCACCAAGAAACGACCACAGCGCTCGCTACTAAAGTTTAAAGCCTACCCCGACACCTTTTACGAGGTGAGATTCTCACGTTTCGGATTGTCCGCGCGGAATGTATGGGACTCTATGGCTCACGTGATTAGTTTCCAATCCCTCTCTATACTATCTCTGATTATAGGCAGTATAAATACTCCAACCTGCACTAAATTTATTGATGTTCCTATCGCAGTTTAGTTGTTACTTTGGCTAGTGAAGTTGTTTTAATATTCTAAAAATGCCTTCGTGTAATCAAAAGAAGAGATCAAAGCAACGAGCGGAATACCTCCAAAAGCAAGACGAGAACAAAGCTAACGACCGAGCGCTCTACAAGGCCAATCCCGAAAAAAAGAAGGCCTCTGTTAGCGACAGCTACCAGAGATAATCTATATATTATCTCTGCAGGTACAAGGCCGATCCCGAAAAGGAGGCCTCTGTACGCGACAGCTACAAGGCCGATCCCGAAAAGAAAATGGCCTCTGACAACTACGTGCAACGCACTAACTAACACGAGGAGAACCGTGCTGCTAAAAGGCGGCGATATGAAGAGGACCTCGAGGGAAACCGCGCTGCTAACAGCAGGCAGAAATACGAGGACAATTCAGCTGCCATTACAGCATCTAAAAGGAGTCGGTATTGGAATGACCCCGCTGTCCGATTGGCTAAATGTGCTTCCGAGAGGACGCGGTACCGCAGGGGTCACAGAACTACCACTACCACCCAAAGGTATGTTATGGCATGTTGCATTAAAAAGCTGTGCATGCAACATTTGTACAGCTTAGTCGGGCCACGTTTGGTCGGGCTTGTCGCCTAACCAAACGCGGTAGTAGGGCCCGCCCGACTATGTACAGCACGGATCTGCACAAAACCATTCACTTCACATGTAAAGCATGCATGTGTGTGTACACTAGTGTCTATTGTTTTAATCTGATAAGGCTTCCTTACTCATCGATCTACACTGAGCCATGTAGTTCACTCCCACACTATCCATCTATTGCATGTAGGCTACACCTCCATGTTTAGATGGGAGCATTTTTACTGGATCAAATTTGACCAATAGATTTTTAGCACCACTGACACACATACACCCCTTCCCTCCCTGTCAATTTTATGATGGAATTGGACCAATAGATTTTTAGCACTGCAGTCTACACATGTGTTAAGGCTTTGCAAGGTTTATAGTCACTCACCTGCTGAATAGTGCACTTTGCAAAAAGAGGTAAAAATTTAATACTATGTTGATTTTAGGCTTTGCACTTCGCTTGAAAAAAGAAAGAGGTAAAAATTTAATCATACTCTCTGTCATGTACATGTAGATGGCAGCTGAAGATGTCGAGGTTTTTTCACCAACGAGGGGTCGGATGAGGGAGAGGATGACTACATTCATCTTTTGACTCCTCTCCCCTTCCCCCCGCCACCTCCTGAAGCAGCGCTGCCCCCGCCACCACCACCAGTGCTGCCCCCACCACCACCACCAGTGCTGCCCCCACCACCACCACCAGTGCTGCCCCCACCGACCACCACCAGTGCTGCCCCCACCACCACCACCACCAGTGCTGCCCCCACCACCACCACCAGCGCTGCCCCACCACCACCAGCAGTGCTTCCCTCTTGGCTTGTATGGCCACTGCCACCCTGGCCCACCTGGCCAGAACAAGCATGGCAAGGAGGCTGGGGAAGAGGATGTCCCCGAAGAAGAAGAGGGCGCGGGCGAGGACACATCATCACTAATTCTTATAAAAATAATTAAAGATATTGGATTATTGACTGCGATACTGCTGACAAGGCGAAAAAAACTTATGAAACTAGTAAATAAAAACATTCTCTAACGAGAGAGTTATTGGTATATAGGATTGACCAATGGTGGTGTAAAAAGCACGGAAACAAGAGTGACAGAAATTTTACTGGAAAATTGAAATAGGCCTATATTTAGCACACTCACAAAAGCATGCTTGAGTAATGGGCTAAATATAGGCCTATTTCAATTTTCCAGTAAAATTTCTGTCACTCTTATTTCCGTGCTTTTTACACCACCATTGGTCAATCCTATATACCATAAACTCTCTCGTTAGAGAATGTTTTTATTTACTTGTACAATCGATGGTGGTCTAAGCGTACAAACAGCATGGTCCCTAAAATTTCCGTGCTGCACCTATGTACACCATCAGTCATATGATCATGCATGCATGACTTTGATCCCAACTTCCAATGTATTGCCATTTCTCAATAAAGAATGGGGCGCACGGCTGTTCCGCTTCATTGAAATATCGGCACTAGCCTGTGCCCACTATGAATTTGAAGCCTACGCATGTAGCAACGGGAGCTCATTAATTCCACCCCGGCACGCTTACGTTGTTGAAAAAGGGCTCTGTCACGAAGAAGTCGGTGATTCCTCACAAGAGGGTACATGCAGGTACGTTACTTGCATGCAGGATGCATCAGTGGAAAGAAGATTGAGAAGAAACTGAATCTCATCAAGGGAGGCAGCAGAAATTCACGGAGATTCCAACCATCTCAAAGAACCTTTCACGGCAAATTTAAACCCACAGATATTACAAAGTGAAGGTATGCCAATGGAAAAATTGAACACAACTGTACAACTTGCTCCCATGGAGGAAAAAAATAATGGACATAAAGATGAGGTAATTCTATATGCAGGATTGTGCTGCCAGGTAGAAATATGAAATTGAGTGAAATAGGATACAGCAAACTGTAAGCCACTTACTTCCACCCATCACTGCTTCAATAAAGTTGGTTCCGTGCATGTTGAATCAAACTGAAAACGCTCTTTTGAACAAATATCAATGCTTGAATGACATGAACAATCCTGCTGCTCATCTAATATTGAAAGAACAATTTCCCTTTCTTCAAGGTGGTGATAGCTCTTCTATAGAGCTAATTGCACGTTGTAAGTAAATTATGTAGCATTAAGTTCAATTATTATAATTTCAATATGCAAAGAAGGTGGACATAGAGAGTTACTACACGGCATTTCAAAGGTGACTTAATTTATTGACTGCCTATGTCATGGTCACATGTCACCAGGTTTAAAAGTATACTGACAAGGCCGGTAATAACACAAGGTGGATAGATTGTCTGCACATGGTGCCACAACACTGGATTTATCCAACTTGTATTTACTTGTGTTATTATATATGTTGGCCGGTACCTTAATTGAGAGCTTCATAATGTGCAAAAACAGCTCTGGCTTGTACTGTTTTTGCGCAAGCTTAAGGCGCTATTATATGCGGAAGACTGATTGATATAAATTTGCTGTGGCAACTTTGCATTGATTTCTTTAATAAAATAACTTCCGTCCTTTTCCCAGCCTTTTCAAATCCGGGGTTTACCCGACGATTAAGGGGTTAACCGGCTTAACCCTGAATATATAATCAGATATAATATATATTATCTCTGATATGATTTTGATTTACAGTGTTCCAAATGAAGAGACCAAAAAGATGACTTTTTGGCTTTTATGCTTGTCATTTTTGAACCTTTTAGGCTACAAGCAAGGTAACTGGATTTTCACATTTAGCCATCATGCATCACTTCTGCACAAAAATTGTTATGAATGAATTATTAAAGGTAAACAATTGGTAGTGACAAGTAAACAAACTTTGTTCAAAATCACCTTTTTCAATTGCAGTTTCCCTAAGGAAAGTAGATGAGTGTTCAAAATTTTTTTACAGGTACCCTGCATTAGTACCTCAGTGCATGCAAAGCTTGACTTCTTAAGTGTAAGTCGTTGGGAAGATCGGTCCCGATGTACGGTTTGAGGTGCCACGGGGTTCGCCAGGATTCGGACAAACTAGACTGGGTACAACATAAAGGTCCCTAAGGTCTTCGTATATTTTAAAATAATTTTTGAACACCTTTTTTTATGTCTTAATTTATGCTTCAAAAGCCAAAAAGCTTAAAAAATTAAGTGTTCTCGTTGCAGTTTGGTAATTCGTGACGTATTTTAATTTCGTGACGTACCCTTGTGACGTTGCAATACAAGGCGCTGCGCGTTAAATGTTCAATTAACGTACATATTGCATATGCACGCACGTACGTGTGCGATATGGGTGAATAGCTAAAGACATATAATCATAAAGATCAAGTTATCATGCATGACTACATACAGTATGCGCACGTCAGGTAACAGTATTTGTTTGCCGTATGACAGACCCTAGCTACTTTCATTACATGTACTTATACTCTTCTAAATTGGACTTGGACTTTGAAAGCCTGCCTTCCCATTGCAAGACTTAGCGTCACTTGCCTTTACCTTGCACGCCCGTTTGCTGAAGCAACCTGGAGCTGAATCGAAGTGGCTGGATTCACGAGCGCTGTCATGTCTCGCTTTCGTTTGCGAACACTTTGCGATAGAATGGCACTGTCTGCAGCTGAGTTCTGGTCTGATGCTACGCTTGTTTGGTTCTGAAAAGAACCTGTAGCAGAAGTACAAGCACTTGAAGACATCTCGAAACTCACACGATCATGCACAAAAGGTTGTAGCCAGCCGGCCGCTCTAACCCACTCACGCAATGATTTATGACGTCAAGAATACCAGAGATTCCGGAATATCGCGTAACGGTCAATAATTTCGCGACAGTCTTCAGCTTTTAAGCTTTTGAAGCAAGATTTGAATCATAAAGAAACGTGTTCAAAAATTATTTAAAGATGTACGAATACCTTAGGGACCTTTAGGTTGTACCCAGTAAATTTCTGGCTTAAGTCGAACTAATTTGTCCGAATCCTGGCGAACCCCATGGCACCTCAAAAAAATCGTACATCATATCGGGACCGATCTTCCCAACGACTTACACTTAAGAAGTCAAGCTTTGCACGCACTGAGGTACTAATGCAGGGTACCTATTTTTTAAAATTTGAACGCCGCTTGTCTACGTTCCTTAGGGAAACTGCAATTGAAAAGGTGATTTTGAACAAAGTTTGTTTACTTGTCACTAAGCCTTACCTATTGTTTACCTTTAATAATTTATTCATAACAATTTTTCTGGTGCAGAAGTGATGGCTAAATGTGAAAATCCGGTTACCTTGCTTGTAGCCTAAAAGGTTCAAAAATGACAAGCAAAAAAGCCAAAAGGTCATCTTTTCGGTCTCTTCATTTGGAACACTGTACTTTTACTACCCATCGAATATTTATCTACCGTTGCCTAAGAGAATACCTAATTTCATAATATTTGCGTAAAGTTATCTTTTTAACAGAAAAACCCCCATAGCTTAATTGTTTGCTTTGTTTGCGCAAGCGCACGATTGATTGGAAAAACTGCGGCTTTCATGAATTTTTTTTTAATGGCTACCTGTATCATAGATAGAAGAATACCTGGATATGAAACGCATTGAAAATTAGAAATGATCCGCGTTTCGGCACGTAACACATTTGGTGTTGGCGATACCAAGGCCGAAAGTATCAAAACCTTAGATACAACTTTAATCACTATACATGTACGTGCGTTCCCTTCAACTGATCATTGTAACAGCGTAGATGTATCTAAATGCTATCTAGCTTGTCTTTTCCGTGCACAAGAGGTACCGAAACATATATCGGTCCGAGGACGGTTAAATGAATATAACCCACAAAACTAGAAGACATTTGCGTAACTTTGGTCTACCTTTGACAGTACGCGTTCCACACATAAACTCATTCTTAACATTTAAAAGCAAAATTGGACTTTGCTGCGTGTGTCTAACTTACACACTATGTACCGAAACACGATAGGTCCGCTACGTGTTCACCAAGCAGTTGTACCCACACGCTGAAGCCCCTTACAACAGATATAGGTTCGTTCCACAGAGGGAGTGATGCAATGTTTTGCTTGTAGAAATGAATGGTTGGCAGCTTTTCTAAGTTGAGATATATGTTCCGAAGAGGCTGAAATGACAGATACGGTACCTACGTAGAGTATGCTTAGTGAATTGCATGAACAATAGTCACTAACCTGGAAAGTAAGACAAGTGGGAGTACGAAGAATGCCGAAGATAACGATTTTTGTGTTGAATAGCAGTGAAAGTTGGGGGGAAAGCGTACGCTGCAAAAGGGTTAATCGAAACAGTTCGCTTCAAAGGGTCCGCCGCCTACAATTGACAATTCAATGGATCACGTGCACGCGTTTCGAATCCATGTATTCTTCTATCTATGGTACTATACGCTGCAACAACATCAGGCTGGCCTAAAATTGGTCCTACGCACGGTAACAAGCTCCAGAAATCAGGACGTTTGGAAAAGGTATTTTTAAAAGTAAGCCGGTGAATGATAGCGTGCATTCTGGGGATGATGAACCGCAACTTAAGTACGCCCACGCGTACGTGTGAAGTCATAATTCCTACAAATGAATTTTTTGAACTAACCGCCACTCTCATATTGTGCTTATTAAAACAACGGAGCGATCTCAACACATGCACAAGTGATAAGTACCGAAGTTGATCTAATACTCGGGTGAAGTACTGTAGAGTCATGCGGAATTATAAATCATAATGTTGTCTCTCGTCACAATTATTAAACTCCGAGACACCCTAGCGGAGGCCTGTCGCAGGGCCCACATGAGTGTTAAGGTGAAGGCAGGATGCAACCTCACCCTTGACCATAGCCACTCCCGCCCAGCTGACATCCTGGTACCCAACTGGTCTGTGGGCAAGCCAGCGGCCTTTGACCTATCTGTGACCTCACCGCTCAATTTAATTGTTTTGTTGGAAGCGGGACTCACAGCTGGTGCAGCCGCCAGAGCTACAGAGCTGAGAAAGCATGAGACAAATGATGGGAAGTGCAGGGAGCTTGGGTGGGTCTGTGTCCCCATGGTCGTTGAAGCTTATGGGGCTTGGGGTGCTGAAGCCATGGAGTCATTGTCGTGTCTGGCCTCTCGCCTAGCAACCAGTTCGAACAAGGCAAAGGCAGCTGTCCTCAATAGCCTGTATGGCATGCTAAATCTTAACCTTGTTAAAGCAAATGCCACTGCAATGCTGTCCAGATGCTTTGCCTCGGACATGTACACTGTATAGATTAGGTAGTTCTTTATTTTATTATGATATGTCATGTTATAATTTTCACTGTCATATCTTTAATGATTAAATTTACGTAAATGCAAAAAAAAAAAAAAAAAAAATCATAAATTTATAAACCTAGTGGTTAGCCCCTAATTTTCGGGTATAACATGTTTAGGACAAATGAAACGAAGTATACAAAATTTTCAGAATCCTCCTTTATTGTACTGATGCAAAAATCGTAGAGGGGACGTTTGTGGTAAATTATTTCATTACAGTACATGAAAGAGCTTCGAAATATCGCGGTAGTGTTCTGTTTGCATACGTTTATAAATTTTTGTGTAATTACAAGCCCGCCCAAAGCTGTGTACATGTATCTGATCATAGATTATATATAGATTATAACCTCTGATCTGATCCAGGAATGTACGCGTTTTAAACTATCCGGCGTATTCTTCTGTCAGCTCCTACTAATCTTCAAGTGGTGGTTAATTTAATTGCTAGAAGGACGAGGCGTCAAGACAACCTTGCTGAGTCCGCGCCTGTGGCTCCCATGCCCGTTTCCAAACTCTTTATACTAAAATGTATTGGATAACAATCTGATCAGATCATTTGTGACATATCAGTCACATGCGACGCCATAATTGCATCATGCTAATATTACATAATATATACTCCGGCATCACGTGTTTAGCATGTCTATTATCTCTGACTCTGGTCTCCGTATAGCAAACACCTAGTCTTCTTCGTGTGTGTCCACCAAAGACCACTGTGACAGCTCGATGTCATGTATTCTATTCCGGTGAGGGTACCAACCATGCATCGACGTCAACGTATGATTGTCTTGCCCACAACACGAGCGAGCGCGCTTACACAAACGCACTCTACGCGCGCGCGCGCGCGCACAGTAACACACGCTCTCACACACACACTCTCACACTTACACAAACACACACACACACAGTCTTTAATTCTCACACATGCCAACGATCGTACAAAAACATGTACATCAATGTACAGTACATACACTCGGAGGAAATTAAAACAGCATACAGGCTTTGTACTCACTGTTCGCAGTAGCCGCTTCGTGTAATGCGCTTGAGTTCCGCGAACAATAAACATCAGCTGTCCTTAACCAACCCAGTTTTATATATACTCGGCTCTAATCTCTCTCTCTCTTCCCCCCCCCCCCCCCCCCCCCCCCCCCCACACACACACACAGGCGTTCAGGAAGGCGGTTGCTATGCTGGCTTCATGCATCATAGTTTTCGTTGCCATAAGAAACTCACTGATATGGTACGTTTTTTTTTTTTTTTTTTTTTTTTTTTCCCCACACACAAGAGCAATACGGTGCACAAGGAATCAAGGCGTTACAGTTGGTATAATTGTGAAGGTGGAAACAGACGCGGAACTGGCGTGAAACCCTACATGAAATACTCGCCGTGTTGATAAGTACGAGCCAGGAACGTGGCGTCGCAGTGATCTGACGTCACGTTTGAAATGTGACGCTAGCGACATGTATAGATTCGAGCATTGTTCGGAGAGTGAGCTGCGAAGACGATCGAGGGCCTAGTCCGAATTGAAATAAATGATGGGGAGGTTACTAGTAATTGCGCCAGTCATACCATAGATATCTTATATCTGTGGCCGACATGTTCATCCGTGTCCGACATGCCACATTGTATACTTCTACCTATTCTACCCATAGCATCAATTGATTTTGTTTCCACTGACCGCATACTGTCCAAGAGGGGGGGGGGGGGGGGGGGGGGAGCTATTCCATTACTTGTCATTGGCATCTCCGTTATGTCTGCACTTGGTCTCCCTGACAACAGAGCGGTCAAACACGCTCGCCTTGTGGTTCGCATTTTTTGGCTTCGCATATTTTAGTGGGGTTGGACGAAGTAATGTACTGTACTTTGGACATTTAACCTCCTCCTCCTCCCCACACCTATGTAACCACTGCCCCCTAATTCTGTAGGCACCTGACCTTCTTCTGGGGAACATCTGCATCCAGTCTGTGGGCAGCTGTGTATCGAGCATTGGGAGAGAATGACCTGTATGTCCACGTCATTGGTACGTTGTTCAGAATACCTGCCAGATGTGAGAGAGAGAGTGTGTGTGTGTGTGTGTATGTGTGTGCACGTGTGTATATGTGCATGTGTGCATGTGCGTGTGTGTGCGTGTGTGCATGGGTTGTGTTTAAACGTGTGTGCCAGTGTGTGTGCATGCAGGCATGGGTTAGAAGATAGGCTGATGTGCAAATGTGAGTGGAGATGGGACAGTGGATTAGTGTATAGGCTGCACTTGCTTTTAGAGAATCCCCTCTCCCCTCCCCTCCTCCTCTCATCTCCCCCTCTCCCCTCCCTTCTCCTCTCCCCTCCCCTCCTCCTCCCCCTCCTCTCCCCTCTCCCTCTCCTCCTCTCCCTTCCTCTCCTCCACTTCCATCTATCCCTTGCCCCTCCCTCCTCTCCCCCTCCCCTCCCTCCTCTCCCCCTCCCCTCCCTCCTCTCCCCCTCCCCTCCCTCCTCTCCCCCTCCCCTCCCTCCTCTCCCCCTCCCCTCCCTCCTCTCCCCCTCCCCTCCCTCCTCTCCCCCTCCCCTCCCTCCTCTCCCCCTCCCCTCCCTCCTCTCCCCCTCCCCTCCCTCCTCTCCCCCTCCCCTCCCTCCTCTCCCCCTCCCCTCTCCCTCCCCCTCCCCTTCTCCTCCCATCCCTCCCTTCCCCTCACGCTTTCCCCTCCCCTCCTCTTCTCCGCTCCCCTCTCCCTCTCTCTCCCTCATCTCCCCTCCTCTTCTCCCCTCCCCTCTCCCTCTCTCTCCCTCATCTCCCCTCCTCTCCTCCACTTCCCATCTATCCCTCACTCCCTCTCTTCTCTCCCCCTCCCCTTCCCTTCCCTTCCCCTCCACTCCCCTCCCCTTCCCCTCCCCTCCCCTCCTCCTCTCCCCTCCCCTCCCCCTCCCTCCCCTCCCCTCCCCTCCCCTCCCCTCCTCCTTCCCCTCCCCTCCCCTCCCCTTCCCCTCCTCTCCCCTCCCCTCCCCTCCCCTCCTCCTCTCCCCTCCTCTTCCCTCCCCTTCCCTCCCCTCCCCCTCCCTTCCCTCCCTTCCCCTCCCCTCCCTCTTCCCCTACCCTCCCTCTCACATTCAGTCATTGCTAGTGCAGCAGTATGGCCTTGCCTTCTGTTGCAGCTCATGACTCTACCCCTCCCCTGCCATTATGCAACATTTGTATCTGTGGTCCATAATGTTAATGGAGGAGGGGTTGGGGGGTTCACGTCGACTATACCCACCCCTAATAGTCCTGTCCCAACAGCACATGTGTTGCTGCAGGAGGCACCCTGCATGTAGCTAGTTCCTTCTTCTTCTTTACACACCTGTTAGGGCTTCTTGTACAAACTAAATAGTACTCTATTAGTGTTGAAAGTTATATGATATTGACCTCTGACCTTTGACTTATCACAAACTGGCATGCCCACAAAGGAGGCACGGTCTACCCTATGGTGGTCCTCATCTTCTCCAATGCGGTCTTCATGTACATTGACATCACTGGAAAGCCCTTCTTTGTGGCCAAGTACAAGATACAGAAGGACAAGAACATACCCGTGAGTGTGTTTGTAATGGGGCCATGAGGTAGCCTCGCGTGTGCAACGTCTGTGGCTGTTACGTACCAAACATGATGTGTGTACAAAAAAATGAATATAAGTACATAATCATTAGCTGCAAACCTTACCACACACACGCACACACACGCACACACACACACACACACACACACACATACACACACACATACACACGCACACACACAAATCTAGGTGAATTGGAATCGATACAAACGTACACTCAAGCGCTGCCTGTTCAACGCCATTGTGGTTGGCTTTGCCACTAACGTGTGCCTCACACCTCTGTTCTTACGTACCATGTCCTGTGACTATGAGCTGCCCTCCTTCATCACTGCTGTGCTCCACATCTTTGTCTACATTCTGGTGGAAGAGGTGGGCTTCTATTACAGTCACAGGTGAGTTAAAAAGAAAACACTGCTGGCTCCACAACCCCTGTACAATGCTCCACAACCCCTGTACAATGCTCAACCCTTTCATCAAAGTCGTGAACTTGCATGGCGCATGTCATATCACTGTAGTCCCATATGTTTGCTTCTTATTGCAATAACTGTTGTTGTGACTATGAGTCATCATTAATGCCCTTAAATGGAAGCTCATATCACTTGAACGAATTCACTTGGCCACCTACTGTAAACACCTTTGCACCTACAGCATAACAGATGATTGTGGTGGTTATCCAACCACTTTAAAAAGTAACTATTGAAGTGTCAACCATCTGTCAATAAAGTCTCAACTCTTCAGTTATAATGGTACTGCTACATGAGATGGCTTTGGCGCAGCAGTGGCTCTGGGCTATTGTGTGCTCAGTGCACCAATGCACCACTGGAGGGGGTATTGAATGGGTTGGCTGCCCCAGACATTCCTTCTCCTTACAATTTATATCTCAGAACAGCAGTAGAGGGGTCTTATTATGATGCATGTTTTGTAAGGGGATAACAGCTTTTATTATTCCTTCCAAAAATGGGTACTGTAAACTGGCATCTCTTTTTCCTTTGCAAAGGTGTTTGTGTTGACTCAGAGAGTCCTGTTTTATCTGCTGCTGTTCCAGCAGCCTTTTATTGTCTGTTTCCTAATTAAATATGCTTAGGAAAGACTTGTGCTAATTTTGTGGTGGTTGTGATTTGTTGGTATGTTGGGTTCATCAAACAGCACCTGTGCACAAGATCCAAAGTGGTTATTTGGGTTTGCAGAAATTTCAAAGCATTTAGTTTAAAAGCCATGTTTGGCATCGTAGCTGTAGCAGCAATTGTGAAGCCCAATAACGTGCCATCAGACATACACAGATGAACTACATCAAATATGGATTGTATGGGGGTCCTGCCAAGAAATAATATAGGGTCCATTGTCACTGCCCCTCTTACAAACATTCCAGCTTTTGCAATGAGGGCTCATGCTCACCTACACTTGTACACAATCTGTTAATTTCTATGTCCTTTAACCGATTAACGTTGGAATATTTTTGTTTAGCTAAAGTAGAGTTGTCCTAAAGCAACTAAATGAGGGAGCAGAGGAATCTTAGGTAGCTGGATGGGGTTTCGACAACATAACCTGAAGCTGTGAACATGAGTAACTTCAAATTGGTATAATTTTCAAAGGGTCTGGAAGAATACGTACAGTAAACACAGATATTATGCGTATCTCGTCTGTAATCGGTTGAAGTGCCCTCACTTCTAAGGTCTATTACTGACCACATGTGTGTTGCACCCTGTAGAAGTGTGCTCATAACGTTCTCTCCACCACCCTCTCCCCCTCTCCCCTACCCCTCTGTTCACATAGGCTCCTCCATCACCCTAAGCTCTACAGGCACATACACAAGACGCACCACGAGTGGACGGCTCCAGTGAGCATCGCTTCCATTTACTGCCACCCTGTGGAGCACGTCATCTCCAACATTGCCCTCATGGTGGCCGGGCCAATCATCATGTGCTCACATGTGGGCGTGGCCTGGGTGTGGTACACCATTGCCATCGTCGTGACAACCGTGTCGCACAGCGGCTACCACTTCCCACTCCTGCCATCACCAGAGGCCCACGACTACCACCATGAGAAGTGGGTACAACAGGGGGGAGGGGGGAGGGGGGGGGGAGGGGGGGGCGGTAGACATATGCATGGACAAGCATGTCAGAGGATTAGTGAATGGAAGTGTGTCCAAGTAACTATCTTTGCTGCACACAGTGAGTGGGTTGGGTGACTCAGGATGTTGACAAGTGTCTTTGACCTGACTGCATCAGACATCATCCATCATGCATGATTTTGGCTACAATGTACGCATGTGTAGAGGTGGAAATTTCCACAGGCACGCGGTACAGGGGGGGGAGTGAGGAGGGGGTGGGGTGGGGAGAGGGTGGGGAGGTGTGGGGTGAGAGTGGGGGGTGGGGTAGGGTGGGGAGGGGGGTGGAGTGCTTATGGTCCAGCTAGGCTAGCACAGCAACCTCTGAGAGCATTTTAACGTGCCTGTATTGTAATTTTGCTTTCAGGTTCAATGAGAATTTCGGAACAATTGGTATCCTAGATCGTCTCCACGGCACCGATGAACAGTTTAGACGCAGCAAGAATTATGAGCGCCACATGTTCCTCTTCCAGCTGACCCCTGCGAGGGAGCTTGTACCGGATGACCAGAAAGGGAAGGACTCTGGTTGTGAAGCCTTCAGGGTCTCCCAGACAGCTGACCTGCAAGGCAAGATGTTGATGTAGTCATCAGATATAGTACACATCAATGTTGCTAGCTTAATTGCTTGTTGCCACACCTTTTTTTCACATTTGCATCATTTTGCTTCACTGAGAAGTCAGGTGTTTTCATGCATGCTGCTATTACAGATTTTGAATCCAGCCTGTCAGAAAGGAGTGTGTATTCATTTGAAAGAAGTCGTTGAATCTTGTGACAAACAGTGTTGCAACGGGTGGTCTTCTTTTGAGTTTTGCACAATTAGAATGGGGTATCTTATTCTGAACCAACTTCATCAAGCAAAAGAATAGAGTAATTAAAAATGCAAGCATATAGATGGTGCCAATAAATTTCAATGTATCAACACAATTCCAAATTTTGGGCATAAAAATTGTTGGCTCTTCATCATCAGGTCAATAGGGAATAAAGTTTGTCTATGCAATGCAAACTGCCATTAGAGAAAATAGCTTTGAATGCAGTCATATAGTGGAGAGGACAATACTGTTATGTCTGGAGGAGCTGAAGTTTAGACAACTAATGCTGAGGATGTGTGAGGCCATTGTTACCTGTATAGTTGTCTAACAATGGTGGCCCACTCACTATCTACTCTTTATGTACAAAGTCTTACCATGTATCTATTCTCATGCTTTTTTTATCTTCTGTTTGCTATTCTGTTTAAATAGATAAATAATGGTCTCCATTTTATTGTGTTTCGGAGACGCAGTTATGACTCTTGTTGCCTTATATCAACACAAAGCTGAAAGTCTCAGCTTTGAAGCAAGAGGTTGGTTTGTTAGTTGATACATGCGATGAACATTGTTTAGTTGTATGCTTCAGTCCAATAATGTTCTAAAAGCTATAACTCAGCAATAGCTTATTGAAACTGAAAAAAAAAGAAGGTAGGAGTAACACCATTACTTTTGAACATGGATTTCAATTGTGAAGCTTTGGGGATAAAGGAATCAGGAGTTACATGTGTTTGTAGGTATTAAACTCAAATATCATAAAAATTCTATATCTGTTAGAGAGAATGTTATATCTCCAGTATCTGGTATGCCTTGGACCAACTAAAGAGTGCTGTTTAGTGCAAAATGTATATAAGTTGGTGTGAGACTTCACATACCACTGACAAGTTACAAAGCTCCAAAGTATCAGTACACAACTGTCTTAGTACTTGAGACAGACAATAATCAGGGTGAGAATAGTGGCACCAACATCACGGTGCTGACTTGTTGTCGAGCTCACCACAGCTTGGCATTCCCTTGGGAACCTGACCTCATGCTGACATCCTACTCCATTGGTGCATGGGTCAAACCTGCATCTCTTGACCTGCTTGTCACATCATGCATCACAACTACTACTAAATCCTGATATGGCTTATTGTAAGTTTTGTTGATGTACTTATTTATCCTAATAATCACATTGCTGAAAAAAAGAAAGAGAAAACTCAATTCATGAAAAGTTGTCATAGGTTTTATCCTTCATTGAAGCTAATTGATTCAGTATCTTTGATTATTCAAAGCAACAGAAGGCGGTTCATATTTGCCTAACTTGGTGATTCCATTTCATAAACTCATTTGATCTAAAGAATCTATGATTTGATTGATAGTTAATGAGTCATTAGCTGTGCATGCTTTGTGGTCATCCCACCACATACCTCTTTCTGCCAGCAAAGAAAAAATGCCTACATGGTAGCTCTGTAACTGAAACCCCTTATGCATGCTTTCTTTCAAAGTCATTCAAGAATTCAATTTCAATGTCAGAAGCATTGTCTGACTGTTTATTATTTTTTTAAAGGTAATAAATAATAGTAATCTCTGTAACCGGAAATACTTATTGAGAATGTGGACAGTAAAATGATAAATATTTTAGAATACCACTATCTTGTTATTTCCTTTGTCACAGATGTACACATATCCATCACTGTCCATGGCCACACGGGTTGGTCGCTGCAATTGCCCCCTCCCATTGCCCTTGGAACTGAAAGAGCTGACATACTTTCCCATTGTGGTGTATACTAAAATACGCCCTTCTTCAACGTCAGCAATGAATAAGAACTTCTCACTTTTATCAAGGCAGATATTCAAAGGGGCAATTAACTTCGCCCTACCAGAGAACAACCCAGCACCACCAAACTCTCGAACTGGTTTGCCATCAAGTGTAAATGCCTGGATGCGATGGTTCTTAGAGTCAGCAATAAATAATTCTTTAGTTGTTTTGGAGTATGCCAGATCCCCTGGACAATTAAACTCCCCAAATTTAGATCCGTAACTTCCAAAATGGTGGCAAAAGGCTAGGTTTTTATCAAATACTTGAATTCTATGGTTTCCATAGTCGGACACATAAATAAGCTCATCGTTTACTATTGTAATTTCACCAGCAGAATCAAATTGGCCTGGTTTGTTGCCAGTGGAGCCTATTTTCTGCACAAGAATGCCTTTTTGGTCAATTTTCATCAGTGCATTTGAAATAGCATCTGTCACATAAATAATGCCATCTTTATCCACTGCTAGTCCATTTGGATAGCGAACGTCTGGGCAATTGACATAAGAGACATTTTCCCCAAATCTATCCATTACAAGTAAACGAGGAGTAGCTCCTGCTTCATTGACAATAAGAAGGTCATTAGAACTGATGGCCATGGAATTAGGAGAGTGGATACGTTCAATGGCTCTTACCAGTTTACCCAACTTATTTGGTGGAACAGCTACAAATACTGAGACTGGACTTATATACTTCCCATTCACCTCTACACACAATCTGTGATGACCTCTCTTTGTGCCACAATATGAGAACTCAAATACTCCAGATTCAGTTTCATACACATCACAGTTTCCATGAATAGTCACAGGTTTGAAATAAATATTCACTTCACTTTTACCATGTGTGCCTTGTATTTGCTTGGAGGTACTCACAGTGGCAGGTGTGGTACACATGACATCAATTGTTGCTTGAACACCATGTACTACAGTGCTTGAAGTGAAGTCAGCAGAAATGATCTTCCACTGTTCTCTAGTTAAGGCCGACAATTCGCTAGCACATGTCATTTCAACACACACATTGGATGGTTCAGTAGCGGGGTGAAGATTCAATTTAGAGCACTCTTCAAGCTTTTTGCGTATGTTATTTTCCACTTCTTCGTGGCATTCCATCAATGTTTCATCACTTTGCAAGATGGCATCCGCAATCTTACCCAAACCGTGAAGTTGCGTTAACATTTCGTTTAATGCCCTCTCCTGGCTGTCTAGAGCACCACGTTTTGTGTTCATGCACGCACAAGCTTCTATCATAAGCTCCTCTTTTCGTCGCTGAAGTATGACCGACAGTTCATCAAACAAAGTGTTAATCCTCCCAACGATGTTGCTCTCTTGTTCGTTGACCTCAGCCAGAGTGCGTCTGTTAGCTTCGTGTGCCAGAAGTAGAGCTTCCTTCTGTTTTTCTAGCGCAGTTCTCTTGTCACGCACAGTTTTGGCAAAGTTTAGAAGTACTACTTCCACCAGCTGATAATCGTGGTTAGCGTGGCTGCTTAAGACACAGTTTATGCAAGCCATAACCTGGCAGTTGTTACAGAAGAGTTTCATCGGTTCATCATGATTTGAACACAACCGCTGTTCGCTTTGTCGTTTTACCTTTTCTTTCATTCGAACCGCCAGCAGTGACTTTGGCAATAGGTTCGGATCGTTGCGAAGTAGTGTAGTTTCTTTGCGGCATTCAGGACAGAGAAAAGGAACGCTGGGTTTTTTCAAGAGTTGGCGTATGCAATTCAGACAGTAACAATGACCACACGGCAGGATTCTAGGGTCATCGAATTCTCCCTGGCAAACAGGACACGTAAGCTCTTCAACAATATCTCTCATTTTAAAAGCCATTACATCGATCGATGCACGTACCATGCACAATGGCGCGTGATACCGATATGCCTACGCATACTAGCGCCAGCATATGCGTAGAGTTTATTTAACCTGTGGGGGGGTTGGGTACATATACAGATAGTCGACACAGGCAATGCATAGTAGCGACAACTTCGCAAACTCTGGCGTCAAGCTCCATTGGTCATACTAGGACCTTGAAAAGTATCACAATCCATCATTCATATCATTTTTTTTCACTCTTAAAATCGAGAAGTGGACATGGCATGGATGATGGAGCTGGCCTCCCTCATTTTCCTCACTGATGTGGTTTTATTATTTTCCAAAAGTGTTCATTTCAATGCAACTATATATGTGGCAGTCTCCGAGAAAATGGCCCTTCGCTATATAAGAAAAACA
Organism: Eunapius fragilis; assembly: GCA_963681505.1. NCBI lineage: Eukaryota > Metazoa > Porifera > Demospongiae > Spongillida > Spongillidae > Eunapius > Eunapius fragilis. Next base: position 3,259,977 of record OY811981.1, on the reverse strand, counting down.
TTCTCTAACGAGAAAGTTGGTGGGACATAGGAATTGGAGACAATGGTGGTGTAAAAAGGAAGGGAACAAGGTTTTGAGAAAAGGGTAATGAGACGAAAATCCTATATTTAGCACTTCTTTTGGTTCTGTTACATTTACACGTGCTAAATATAGGATTTTCGTCTCATTACCCTTTTCTCAAAACCTTGTTCCCTTCCTTTTTACACCACCATTGCCTCCAATTCCTATATCCCACCAACTTTCTCGTTAGAGAATGTTTTTCTGTACTTGTTTGCTCAATTTTTTTATTATCATTTTTTATCGATTATTAATACTGGCAAGTGCCCCCCCCCCCCCCCCCCCCCCCCTCCGCTTCAATTATCGTCACGAGCAGACGCCCGCTTTTGTTTGGGATCACTGTAAGGAACGCGGGAGATTTATAACTCGTCGTCTCGTTGTTTAGCTCTCCTCTTTTGTTTGCACAATTCTAAATATACGTTCGTGTCACCATGGGAACGCTTCTATTTAACACTACGCATTACGTAATGATTACGTATGTCAGTTTTATACTTGATGTCCTTCCAGGAGATTCTAAAGCGATTGGTAAAATTGGCGCTCTTTAAAACCATTCCTATCCGGAGTTATGCTCACCCGAGAATTAGAAGAAGAAGACGACGACGACGACGGAGAAGAATTGGCATGGAGACGTAGTAAAACACGAACTTTTTTGTTCTCTAAAAGCAAACAGTTTGAAGACTGGAATAAAACACTTAAATGACCGTCTCTGCCTTCTGGTTCGATAGCAACAAAGAGCAACACTATCCGTTTCTTGGTACGCGAGTTATACGCCGGTCGCGTTTTTTAACGATATTCACGACCCGGGTCAATTCCTATATAGGAACTACTATCGTAGTTCCTGATAAAAGTTATAAAAATGACTCGCGTTTGAATCGCTATAACTTCGGAACGGTAAACGCTATTGACTTCCTATTTTCAAAACATCATACTACACAATTTCTATAATGTAAAATAGATTTTGGGTCTTGCATTAGCTTCGTGCCAGCGCTGCAACGTCCGATACCCCTTGTGGTTCAAACTGGCCATATCTTTCGGCAGGACATCTCATTTAACTTCAAACTCGGTTTATACGCAGAGGGGTCCTGTGCCTATCGATTTATCCTGTTCGTTAATTTTTACTTGATCCGTTACGGAGATTCAGCTGTGCAAAGTAATTGCACATTTCTCGTTCATTTCGCGCCATTAACCTATTACAACCTGGTTCCCGCTACCCGAGCACATGAATATATAGTAACCTCCCGTGCCCATGCCACTAACATATTAATATGTACAACTGAAGTACCAGCTTCTCACAAACGTCACTTAGTGGTTCTCTTCTATAACGAACAAGATTCGTTAAGCGATCGAAATGCGTGGGATTCAGCTACCATCATCATACAAAACACGGTACGTACTACCAGTACCGATACGCGCGCACAACATTATGTAGAAATCGTGCCCCTGTCGATTCGGTCATACTCTTTGGGTGCCACTCATTGCGTGGCCGGCGCACAACCTATAACAGTACATCAGAGCCATGATATACATGAATAGTGCACGGTGCATCAGCTAGGCTATGGGAGAGGCGTGGTCGAGTTAAAGACACATGCAGCGCAGCTAGGCTGGAACACATGTAACCCTTCGGGATTGCGTTCTGCTGGCACATATATTTTAAACGCCCACCGTTTCTCAGTTCATCTGCATGGCTGGCACACACACACCCATGAACGAACACATGCACACGTCTCATGTCATGCCTATACACACCCTTTCCACCATAAGACACTATTCTTTTCCCCTTGCTGTACACCCCTATAAATTGTTATGTTGTGTGCTACATGGATTCACTCATAAGCTTTGTCTATTTAACCTTTTTTTCTATGTCTATGTCTGTGTGTGGTACCATTGAGAGGTTTAAAAAGACTTAGGACTGAACATTTATTACCTTCCTTAAAATTTCCAGGGCCCAGATCTCTTTAACCGGCTTTTGGGATACAGCAGGAATTATATTCCTGACAGGCTTTTAAACCAGGTAAAAGTAGGTCTACTAAAGTCCCTCTTACAGTCCCTCTTACAGTCTAGTCACATACCCACCTGAGGATCACACCACTTGGTGTCATTTTATGTATGTTTTTGGATCTGGGGCAGTGCCGCTTCCGAACATGTTACAGGTGACTTCCATAGGCTTTTGCATTTGGTCATATGTGTAGCAAACTTGACAGTCATCCTCACCAGAACCACTAATCCTAAGTAGCATTGGAATTTCCGTGTGTGTGTGTGTGTGTATGTGTGTGTGTGTGTGTGCGTGTGTGTGTGTATGTGTGTGTGTGTGTGTGCGTGTGTGTGTGTGTGTGTATGTGTGTGTGTGGCATTAAAACCTTTCTATTCTTGGAGTATGTGCAATTTATTTTTATGATGTGTTGACAAACTACTTCTAGATCTGCTCACCTAGAGATGGAAGCCTTGCATACAAGTAATAAAGACATTCTATTCTCTATGAGAAAGTTGATGGCATATAGGATAGAACGTACGAACTACCAGTACCGATACACGCGTACATAAATCGTGTCCCTGTCGATTCGGTCATACTCTTTGGGTGCCACTCATTGCGTGGCCATTTATAGGCTCATAACCTATAACAGTACGTCAGAGCCATGATATATAGTGCACGGTGTATCAGCTAGGCTATGGGAGAGGCGTGGTCGAGTTAAAGACACATGCAGCACAGCTAGGCTGGAACACATGCAACCCTTCCTTATTGTCGGGATTTGCGTTCTGCTGGCACATATATTTTAAACGCCCACCGTTTTTCATTTCATCTGCATGGCTGGCACATGCACACTCATTAACCAACACATGCACAGGTCTCATGTCACGCCTATACACACTCTTTCCACCATAAGACACTATTCTTTTCCCCTTGCTGTACACCCTGTAAATTGTTATGTTGTGGGCTACTGTACATAGATTCACTCATATGGTTTGTCCATTTGAACATTTTTTTCTATGTCTTTCGGTTACAGTGCTTTCACTGTAACCGAACCTCTTTCTCAACTATGTTTATATTCAGATTCATTCTCTTTATGTTTGGTCCTACATGTGTAAATATTCCATTACCTTCTATTTCATAACTGTATCAGCACAAAAATGGTAGTATGACTTTTCAGACTCATATCCTCCACTGTATGCTCATATCCCATGGTCTCCTCTAGATGATCATGTCTGAAGGACTCCATGTCACTGGTGTGTTTTTCATGCATGCATGTAACTGGACTGTGTCTTGCATGTATTGGACTGATGTCAGTGGGGTAGGAAGCACGGGGGCCATGGGGGCAAATGCCACAATACATTTGTCAGAGGCCCCTGTGAGGCTCCACTATACATGTCCCATTCACTGTACTCAAATTCAGAGTGTGCTTCATTGGGAGGGTTTTAAGGACTCCTCTATTTCAGCTGATAGTGGTCATGACAGAGTTGGAATGATGGGGGGGGGGGTTCAAATCTCATGTCCCCGTCAATGGTTCTCTTTCTTATTGGCAGTGCTTACTAAGTTATACTACAGTGTGCATATAATTATTACATGCTGGTGGTGCTCTTGTATATATACTAGTCCTGAAGCTTCATCTCTGTTATACCAACTCAGTGCGTGTATACCCATGGGTAAATAGAAGCCATGTCAGTACATGCTATCTGTATCAACTCTACAGTGGCCCAGTCTTTCCAAATGTTTGAGATAGGCCAGCAATAATATTCACTGCCACTATATGCAAGGCTTCCATATGTCTACAAGTAGCTTGCCTACATGTACACGTTACAAAAAATAAAATCCTCCAAGAAAGAAAGGTACCAATGCTACAAGCACACACACACACACACACACACACACACACACACACACACACACACACACACATATGGTGGTCTTGAAAAAGCTTAGCAAGCTGTATCCGGACCTCCACCAGTGGACACCTCGCTAGCCCCTTTATGTTGGGACACCCACGCCACTACAAGGCCACCAATGGATGCATGCTACTTGCTCCACCACATCAGGGCTTCCATCCCCACCAGTAAGGATTCCCCACCCACTTCACAGCAGGTGCTCCTCACTCCCCCACATCAAGGCACCCCCTCTTCCATAGGTGTCACACTTCTACATTGGGATCTCCTTCCCCCTTTTTCCATTCCATCCAGGAGAACCCCCTCCTCCATACAGTATCTACACACACACACACACAAACACTCACAAACACACACACACACACACACACATGCACACACACACACACACACACACACACACACAGAAATTCCAATGCTACTTAGGATTAGTGGTTCTGGTGAGGATGACTGTCAAGTTTGCTACACATATGACCAAATGCAAAAGCCTATGGAAGTCACCTGTAACATGTTCGGAAGCGGCACTGCCCCAGATCCAAAAACATACATAAAATGACACCAAGTGGTGTGATCCTCAGGTGGGTATGTGAACATATGTTTCATTAATTGCAGAGTCCTAAACACAAAGGCATTAGCCTATCTTTTTGCCACCATCTCATGCAAATCAACATTCCATGGGTGACTTCCATGGGTGGCTTTGTGCATCTGGTCATAGCAAACTGACAGTCATACCCACAGAACCACTAATTCTAAGTAGCACTGGTTTGTGTGTGCATGTATAGCATTATACATTGTACATGGGCCCCTTCTAGGTGTGTGTGAGTGTATGTGCATGTGTGAGTGTGTGTGTGTGTGTGTGTGGATGTGTATAGCAATATACATGGGCTCCTTCTAGGAATCTGTGCTATTTATCTTTTGTGATTTTACTTGTAGATCCACCACTCTGTAAGAGGGACTTTAGTAGACCTACTTTTACCTGGTTTAAAAGCCTGTCAGAAATATAATTCCTGCTGTATCCCAAAAGCCGGTTAAAGATCTGGGCCCTGGAAATTTTATAGAACAAGGGAAGGTATAAATGTTAAGTCCTAAGTCTTTTTAAACCTCTCAATGGTACCACACACAGACATAGACATAGAAAATAAGGTTAAATAGACAAAGCTTATGAGTGAATCCATGTAGCACACAACATAACAATTTACAGGGGTGTACAGCAAGGGGAAAAGAATAGTGTCTTATGGTGGAAAGTGTGTGTATAGGCGTGATATGAGACGTGTGTGTATCCCAGCAAAAAGTTCTTGCGCAAGTCTTGCCCAAGATCTTGGACAAGATCTTGGGCAAGACTTGCCTAAGACTTGCCCAAGATCTTGTCCAAGACTTGCCTAAGACTTGCCCAAGATGCCAAGATTATGGCTGCCAAAATCTTGCGGACCCAGCAAAGGATCTTGTGCAAGACTTGCCCAAGATCTTGTGTAAGACTTGCCCAAGATCTTGTGCAAGAGCTGGAGCAAGACTTGCCCAAGATTTTGTCCAAGAGTATTAATGCCCATTCCCATTGACTCAACACAAATGCCTTTTTCAAATCATCATGATATTGTAGCTTTCAATGCACATTGCAATGTTGTGTGTTCACACATCATGCACTTTCCTCAGCGAAAGCCTACTCACATTCACAACTTTTCTTTTTTCAGTTCCTCTTTCCGCTTGTCCCTACAATTTTGATTGAGGGATTTCCAGATCTCCAAATCATGTGCTGTCACTGATCCATTCCCAAACTTTTTGTCAATACATTCTATAAATGGATAAGTATAACCATTTCATAATGCTGAGTTCAAATATTGTACCTTCAATTTGCTTCACCCTTGTAGACGACAAAGGAGGTTTTGTGGACAAACTGCATGTTGCTTGTGGTGGAGTTTTCGTAACAGCATTCTGCTTGTTCATCTTCACTGAAGATACAATCCAGCAACGCAAGACCATACTTAACAGGATCTGGTACATTTAGCATTAGCAGATTGACCCCATCCTTCTGTGAAAGAAATATATATTTAAAAATGTGCTACCTAACCCTAACCCTAATCTCTTAGTAAAATTTATATTCAATGCAGTTAGTGCGCTTTATGCTTTGGAAGTTACAAATGCTATACCTTTTCATGTGAAATAATCATATGCTTAGCTTTCTGTTTTCCTTTCGCATAGTCCTGGTTAAAAAAATTGATATTTAATTAATGTTCTAACATTTTAAATTACACATACCTGTGTTTCTTCATCACTGTAGCTCTGTGAAACGGATGAGGACTTAGTTTTCTGTTTCTGCTTTGCATGTTGAGTTGTACTGTAATAATATTTACCTTTCCTGATTATAATATACCTGCATTTCTGTTTCTTCATCACTGGGGCTCTGTGAAATGGATGAGGACTTAGTTTTCTGTTTCTGGCTTGCATGGTCCTGGTAAAAATGATGTCAGTTCAATTATACTGTAATAACATTTAATTGCATACCACTTTGTTATCACTACTGAACATTTCCCTCAGATGCAGAGTCTTTTGGAAATAGGGGGCTTGGATCCGCTGTATGAGAATGAATAAGTACTTTCTTATTCTAACTGGATGGATACGGAGTACCCTTAAAACGCTTGAAATGACAGAATAACTTGTTCCTTTATAGACCCTTTAAGTCATCCTGGGTGACATATTCCCTTTATCCGTTGATAGTGATGATGTCTTGCAAGTGTATTCTCTACTGTTCTCTAAACATACAACTGTACATGTAGACGCGCGTGATGACGTAGATGTAAGGTCTATTGAAATATAATAGCGTGGGCGTTTTTTATTTCACGCGTACGAGAGTTGATGAAAGGCTAGCTAAACGCCGCCCCTATCCAACTCTGCCTCGCTCAGAGGCATACCATGCACTGTAACAAGCGGTATGTTGTGATATATAATGAAGCCCTTTCGTGCGCGCTGTGATCATAAACAACTTTCCATCTTCGTTGCTATAATTATATATATTGAAACGGCCAATAGCCAGCCTTGTCAAACGTCGAAATGCACATGTGTGTATGACATGTACGTACTACTACTATATGCGCGCGCGTTATAACGTTAACACTTTAAGTGCACATTATAGGCTCTATACACGTACGCGGTACCATAAGATGAAAACTTACGATCATCAGCTCGTTTGCCATCGACAGCAATTTCAATTTTCTCATGTAGGTATCTTGGTGGAGGTTTCACTGTACGCTTTACTTTTTGGCGGCATGATACAAGCTAGCACGTGGTACGAAATTTTTACGCGTAAAAATTGTTTCGCAAAATTTGAGCTTGCCGGTTATATTATGAGTAATCTCACTGGTGGAAACCGAAAACGGTACAAAGAGTACCTAAGGAACCCCGCTCATTCTGTACCAGAAAGGATGGCAGCACGATACAAGCAACGTGGCTCGCCTGAAATGAATTCGAATTAGTACTATTATATGTGCATATTGGCTAGCGTTAATTACATGTTAATTGTATGCAGGTGGGGTTCATGTTCACTCATGATCGATATAATAGTTTATCTGCCAAATGACGTTTATGAAAAGCACTAGACAACTTGATTTATTGACAAGTTGTACTTTGATATGTTGTATGCTGTTTTGACGTAATTTGCATCAGTGTAATCTATACATGAAGAAACTTGACTAAAATGGGCAGAAAATTAATGAGTACCCTCTTGCCCTATGCTCTCATGCAGAAATCAAAGTACCTTGTAATTACACATTTCTTGCCCAAGAAGCCAAGATCTTGAGTAATCTTGGGCAAGACTTGCCCAAGAAGGCAAGATCTTGGGCAAGTCTTGCGCAAGAACTTTTTGCTGGGTATGTGTTGGTTCATGGGTGTGTGTGTGCCAGCCATGCAGATGAACTGAGAAACGGTGGGCGTTTAAAATATATGTGCCAGCAGAACGCAATCCCGAAGGGTTACATGTGTTCCAGCCTAGCTGCGCTGCATGTGTCTTTAACTCGACCACGCCTCTCCCATAGCCTAGCTGATGCACCGTGCACTATTCATGTATATCATGGCTCTGACGTACTGTTATAGGTTGTGCGCCGGCCACGCAATGAGTGGCACCCAAAGAGTATGACCGAATCGACAGGGGCACGATTTCTACATAATGTTGTGCGCGCGTATCGGTACTGGTAGTACGTACCGTGTTTTGTATGGTGATGGTAGCTGAATCCCACGCATTTCGATCGCTTAACGAATCTTGTTCGTTATAGAAGAGAACCACTAAGTGACGTTTGTGAGAAGCTGGTACTTCAGTTGTACATATCGGAAGTTTCGTTAGAAACTTCCATATAGGATTTGACCCCGACTATGAATGTCATTAAAAAACGCGACCCGTCTGTAACAACACTCCCGACGATCGGATCGTGTAGCTTGTTTTAGCAATCGATCTAGAAGTCAAAAATGAGTAGTTTCGTTTTTGTTTCATGTCGCTGAACCGCGTGGTTGTTGAGAACAAGAGTGTACTGCCCGTCCTCGTACCCAGTCTCGGAACAAGGGGCGGGTCGTCTTCTTCTTCTTGGCAACGCATAACTCAGGACAGGAACATTTCTAAGCGATGAAAATTTCACCAATAGCTTCAGAATCGGCTGGAGGACTCGCTTTTATATAATATAATACTTTGATAAACAATCGACTATCCGCCTCCTATGTCTTGTTAGTCTCGTACCCAGACCGTCTATGACGTAAGCGATTATCGCTGTAAACACTACGTCCATACGTATGGACGTAGTGATTATACTGTTTACAGCGATAATCGCTTACGTCATAGACGGTCTGGGTACGAGACTACTGTCTTGTATAATTAAATGGGTATGAAAAAAAATAAAGAAAACAAGTAAATAAAAACATTCTCTACGAGAAAGTTGGTGGGATATAGGATTTGATTATGACATTGGTGGTGTAAAAAGCAAGGAAACAAGGTCTTATCAGAAGGGAAAATGTCATAGTCCTATATTTAGCACACAAACAACACATGCCCTAGAAATGTGCTAAATATAGGACTATGACATTTTCCCTTCTGATAAGACCTTGTTTCCTTGCTTTTTACACCACCAATGTCATAATCAAATCCTATATCCCACCAACTTTCTCGTAGAGAATGTTTTTATTTACTTGTTAATATGTTAGTGGCATGGGCACGGGAGGTTACTATATATTCATGTGCTCGGAGTAGCGGGAACCAGGTTGTAATAGGTTAATGGCGCGAAATGAACGAGAAATGTGCAATTACTTTGCACAGCTGAATCTCCGTAACGGATCAAGTAAAAATTAACGAACAGGATAAATCGATAGGCACAGGACCCCTCTGCGTATAAACCGAATTTGAAGTTAAATGAGATGTCCTGCCGAAAGATATGGCCAGTTTGAACCCCAAGAGGTATCGGACGTTGCAACGCTGGTACGAAGCTAATGCAAGACCCCAAAATCTATTTTACCTTATAGAAATTGTGTAGTATGATGTTTTGAAAATAGGAAGTCAATAGCGTTTACCGTTCCGAAGTTATAGCGATTCAAACGCGAGTCATTTTTATAACTTTTATAATTTATAGCGAAGGGCCATTTTCTCGGAGACTGTCCCATATAATTATTTATTTGTCTAAGTGTATGTTGTGTACTATTGTGTTCGATTATGTTGTTTTGTTGATCATTACTGATTTTTGGCCCTGGATCCACGCAAGCAAAGGTTTTTGCACATAAAATAGCAAAAGCCACTCTGGCACGAACCCATCCCATTACTTCAGAATGTGACTTCTCCCACTTCATTGCAATTTGGTCATACAGACGCCTCATCAGGTGTTGTGCATCATGACCCAAGACCCCATCTACAGAGACTACAAAAGGTGTAAATGAAGCACTTCTTTCTTCAAAGGCTGCTGAGTACTTTATTTTCTTTTCCTGCATGTTCTGCTAAACATAGCGCAGCATCAACATTACTTCATTATAGAAACCAGATTCCTTATTCACCAACGTCATCATTATAAGTATCCATTCTGTGTTCCATTACAGCTCCTGCCATTCTCCACCTTAAAGCTTTTGAAAGCAGCTTATGCATTCCAAAACAATCCTTTTTCCCATGGTAAAAGTCTCCATTAATATGAGCAGCCTATGAATGGATGTAAACTAACTACATGTGGCACACACCAATTAACCATCATAAGGATTTTAAAAATCATTACTTCTAATTGGAGAGCAGAATGTCTTGTTTTTGCTTAATGATGTAAAAAGCACAACAGCCTTCAGGAAAGTTGCATTAGGTGATCAGTCCCTACAATTGAGGCTTCCTATCCTCACAATAAAATGGATCACATTCAAATTTTTTTAAACGGTCAGACTAGTTCAATCCAAATACCTGGAACTATCATTGGCGTGTTTCTCATTACCTCCAGGACAGATTCAAAGTTCACTAGCTTAATATTTCAGTAGTACTTTGCTTTCCAACTGAGCTGGAATTCCATACTAGCTCATCAGATCTAAATTCATTACGCTTCTTTGAGGTCACCGCACTCACCTCCGAAAACGCAATGTCCGTAATCTTCTTTGTCCACGGGATGTTCACCTCATCTATATGAACTTCACTCTGCTTACTAGGCTCGGCTGCTGTTGATATTGGTTGCTGACAAATCTTACAATAGTAGTCAATTCGCTTCAGCATCGTCGTGTACGTGCACGATTTGCCAAACATTATTTAGTACGCCGGGGAGGGAGGGGGCTGAGCCCCCTCAACAATTTGCCGGAGAAGATGGGGGGGGGGGGGGGGGGCTGAGCACCTTCGCCCCCCCCCCCCCCCCCCCCCCCCGGTTCTCTACGCCAATGACGCATAGTGTTCATTTCATTATAGAACAATTGTCTGCAATGCTACATGTCCTGAATTTATTATAACTGAAATGATCTGCCTGTATAAAGATGTATACATTTTCAATACTTATATGAAGTATCACCATTTGTGTGTCAAAAATTATTTACTCGCGGTAACTCAAATCTGCAAGCAATTAATGCTTTAATCCACAGAAAAGAAGAAAAACGCAAATTATAGTCCCCAGCCCACTTAATCCCTTAAGAGTCCCCCAGCCCACTAAATCCCTTAAGAGTCCCCCGTTTTGTTTTACAAGGGGTCAAGTCAAGTTTTTTTAATCAAGAGGATTTTTAAATCTTCTGAAAGACCAGTGGCGGTCTGGGCATTAATTATCTGGGGGGGAGGGGGGGGGGGGGGGGGGGGGGGGGCATTTGCCCCCCTGCACCCCTGGCCAGAACGCCACTGTGAAAGACCATTGTGTGGTTGAGCAAAAATAAAAAATAAAAAGCGTGCGATTTTAAAAATCATTTCCCTGTTCAATCACGCACGCAATGAATTCTAATTTTTCCCTGCTCTCTCCCCCCCCCCCCCCCCCCCCCCCCCCCCCCCCTCCCCCTCCCCAAATCCTACTAGATAAGTTACAGTAGCATTGGAACGAACTTGGGCATTTGGGGGGGAGTATGCGAAAGATCCATCATAATTATTTCATTATTACTATCTGAACCTGCGGCAGCAGGTTCAAAATAGGATTGATTGAGGGTTGATGAAGTCATTAATAAAACTTCACTAGCGTCTGGAGGGACAACGGAGAAACGGATCGCTTATCTGTTTATCGCGATGGAATGAGAGTACAACGATCTACAGTTCTACGTTGGTTCCGTGTCATAAAACGGTGTGGTTATAGAGAAACAAACAATTTTCTGTTTCTCGTGCCCAGTCCTAAAATAATTCTTGGTCGTCGTCGTCTTCTAATTCTTCTTCTTCTTAGGAAGGTATAACTCGAGCTACGAACGGTTTTGAAGAACGGCAATAGTACCAATCGCTTCGAAATTTACCGGCGCGTTATCCTTACATGTCATATAGACACACATATATCAAGTTCTAATTAATAATGGTATATAATAGATTTTTATTAATACTTTTAGGCAGTATAAATGCTCTAACCTGCACTAAATTTATTTGGTGTTCCTATCGCAGTTTAGTTTTTACTTTGTCTAGTGAAGTTGTTTTTCTAAAATGCCTTCGCGTAATCAAAGAAGAGATCTAAGCAACGATCGGAGTACCTCCAAAAGCAAGACGAGAACAAAGCTAAAGCCCGAGCGCTCTACAAGGCCAATCCAGAAAAAAGAAGGCCTCTGTACGCTACAGCTACAAGGCCGATCCCGAAAAGATGAAGGCCTCTGCACGCGACAGCTACAAGGCCGATCCCGAAAAGAAGAAGGCCTCTGTACACGACAGCTACAAGGCTGATATTGAATACTAGAATAAGCGATCTGCTAAAAGGTGGCGATATGAAGAGGACCTTGAGGAGAACCGTGCTGCTAAAAGGCGGCAATACGAAGAGGACCTCGAGGAGAACCGTGCTGCTAAAAGGCGGCGATATGAAGAGGACCTCGAAGGAAACTGCGCTGCTAAAAGGCAGAAATACGAGGACAATTCAGCTGCCATTAAAGCATCTGAAAGGAGTCGGTATTGGAATGACCCTTCTATCCGATTCTCTAAAAGTGCTGCTGAGAGGACGCGGTACCGCCGGGGCACAGAGCTACCACTACAACTCAAAGGTATGTTATGGCATGTTGTATTAACATTAAAAAGCTGTGCTTGCAACATTTGTACAGCATAGTCGGGCGGCCCTACTACCGCGTTTGGTCGGGCTTGTCACCCTATTACCTGACCAAACGCGGTAGTGGGGCCCGCCCGACTATGTACAGCACGGATCTGCACAAAACCATTCACTTCACATGTAAAGCATGAATGGTACTCAACTGTGTGTACAGTAGTGTCTATTGTTTTAATCTGATGTACAAAAAGGCTTATCTTAAACAACAATTCATGATACATATGCAAAAGTGTGGTATTCACCTAACGCTATGTACTCAGCCAGACTCATATACATTTATTGGTGTACACACCACCAGCACTAGCAGCAGACTTTCTTGCCACCACATGCCGCCATATCATGATCCTGTACTGTTGCACATCAACTTGTTATAGCCACCATAAGGTACTTTTACTCTCTCATTTATGTAGTGAAAAATCAGACCTTCTGCCCACACTCATAATGCTGCCGTCTACAGATATTGCTCACCTGAAAACATATCCTTATCAATCTACATGGAGCCATGTATCCCAGATCTACATGCTGTCATGTAGTTCACTTCCTGAGTTCCCACACTATCCATCTTTACTGCATGTAGGCTACACCTCCATGTTTAGATTGGAGCATTTTCAAATTTGACCAATAAAATTTTAGCACATGCCGTTAATATGATGGAATTGGACCAATAGAATTATAGCACAGTCTGCACACGTGTTAAGGCTTTGCAGGTATAAAAGTCAGTCATGCACTCACTGAATTATAGTGCACTTTGCCAAAAGAGGTGAAAATTTAATAATACTTGAAAAGAAAAAAAGGTAAAAAAAACTTAATCATACTCTCTGTCACGTACATATAGATGGCAGCTGAAGACCTGACGGGTTTTTTTTTAATAATGAGGGGTCGGAGGAGGAAGAAAAGGAGGAAGAGGATGATATTCATCCTCCGACTCCTCTCCCCTTCACCCCGCGAGAAGAAGCCCCACTGCCCCACCACCACCAGCAGCTATAGACCCACCACCACCAGCAGCGATACCCCCACCGCCACCACCACCACCAGCTGCGCTCCCGCCGGTACCACCGCCGCCTTTGCTCCCTCCCTGGCCTGCATGGCCACTGCCATGCGGGGAGGGAGGACGTCCCCGCAGGAGACGAGGGCGCGGGCGAGGACAATTGACAACAAATTCGTACAATTATAAATTATTATTATTAAAGTTATTTGTTATTGCATTTAAGAGATAATAGGGCTCTTTCTACATTGATTATTGACTACATTACTGTTATGACAGGTTGAAAAAAAACTTATGAAACAAGTAAATAAAAACATTCTCTAACGAGAGAGTTGTTGGTATATAGGATTGACCAATGGTGGTGTAAAAAGCACGGAAACAAGAGTGACAGAAATTTTACTGGAAAATTGAAATAGGCCTATATTTAGCACACTCACAAAAGCATGCCTGAATAATGGGCTAAATATAGGCCTATTTCAATTTTCCAGTAAAATTTCTGTCACTCATGTTTCCGTGCTTTATACACCACCATTGGTCAATCCTATATACCAACAACTCTCTCGTTAGAGAATGTTTTTATTTACTTGTTTTCACAGAGGCTACACATGAGTCGTGCCCAGATTCAATGCATCGCAGCTATACGGATGGTCATTACGTGACATCCGTAGTCATTTCCTTTCCGGTGCAGAGATATTATCTCTGTTCAGAGATAATATATGTCTGAAGCACAACAAGGGCAGCACCGCGGCTTTAATTGGCAGCCAAGGCGCATAAGCCAGGAGCTTGGTTTATGCGCCTATTAACGCATGGCAACTCGAAGCATCATCTCCCACTCGCCTAACAATCAGTGCTCTTCATGTAACTGAGTCGAACGTAACATCTGACATCTATTGAACTCGTCCCTGGTACGATATAAGGCTATTCAGGTACAGGGTTCGCCATCTGGACTTTATATAACTTTTGCAGATGTGCATTACATGCATAAATATATAAACTATTATTGGCTAAATCATTAGTGATAGCAATACATTTATAACAGAGAGCAGCTAGAGCCTAAATAAGTGCTTACTCTTAATTGTGTGTGCGTGTACGTGCGTGTGTGTGTGTGCGTGCGTGCGTGCGCATGTGCGTGTGTGTAATGAGAAAAACATTGAAAAGAACTGAAAATCTCATCACCGTAATGCGAAGTCCTCGCACTCCTCAATTGCAAACGTTAATTTTGTCCTTAAATCGTCTGAGGTGTGATAGGATGGCAGGTCCAACCTACTAAAACATGTGTGCGCACTATACATAGAGGGAGACTGCATCATGCAAGTTATCACGTGTACCAGGACAATCAACTTACACTGGCAATTGGTCCTTGCTTTCAATCACCATCTGCAGTGTGAAGCGACGCCCTGCCCCTAAGGCCTTAAAGCCTTCAAAAGGAACACTGGATGTTCCTGTCACAAACTGAAATTGAATGCAAACAGGAGGGGAAAGTCCAATCAAGTGCAAAATATAATGGCTAATGACCTGCAAAAGTTTGAGCTTCTGTTCATTGGAATATGACTCCACAGTTTCCCAAAACCATTTGATCACCCTATGGTGAGAATTGTAACCTGCAGTAAAAATACACCATAATGACATGGCTCAAGTGACATGGTACTAATAAAAACACCTCCTGAATACACTGTATTGGCTTTCCAATCCTCCACATTGATCTCCGCTGTTCCAGCAATCACCCATTCCAGTTCTCGGGCATCAAAGGGGGTCAGGTAATCCAAAGGAATGAGTTCCCGAAGACCTGAGGTCAATGCTTCCATTTGCTCATGCACTCCTCCAGAAAGCTTCCAGTCAACCATCAGCTTTATATATTCCTTCTTGTTCTGCTCTGTAACAGGAATTTTTGAACCTTTCTTCTTCAAATCTATTTCCACTGTCTATTATATAAAAATACAGTTACACCAATAGAGTGTGCATCAACCATACCTCTCCAGCAATGTTTTCCTCTTCGATGGAGAAGGTGAGCTGAAGATCTTTAGGATCATTTTGTTGGAGGTACACAAGGCTGTTGTAGAAGCTTACATCAACTGCCTCAATGTCATTCAAGGAAAATGGTCTGTAAACGTAGAAAAATGTACACTACATGCATAGCGCTGTGGCAGACTCTCTAACATATTCAATAATGCCTTGTAAAAGTGGGGTGCAAAGAACACATCCAATAAGTGTCCTTGAATAATGGCAAAGCCAATCACCCTACCAGCAAACCTGAACCTAAAAAAAAAAAACAACTTTGGACACACCAAGAGCCATCCTAAATCAATGCACCAACCACTGAATTGAGTCTTCAATCTGAGATGAAAATGGACTGATTTCTACAGTGTAGGAGCCCTGACTTGAGTACTGAAATAGACCATAGTGGGGATTGAAGAGCTGACGAGATAGTTTGAAGAAGAACTCTCGTGATGGTCCACCTGCATCAAATCTAATTCCAGCACACACGAAAATAAATCAATACATTAAATATTTCGACAGTCTTCAACTCACGATGCTTCTCCCACCCATGTCACATTACACTTTCGTGTCTGAAGGTTTGCGACAGATTCCTTCATTATTTGGATAAAAGCATCAGCTAAAATGTGATCTCTTCGAATGTTTAAACTAATAATTTAAAAACATATTATGATCAACCACAGCAGGTGACAGGAACATGTTGAACATACGTCATATTGATTTGTAGATTCCATCGATCTTGTAAAGTCTGTAACGCATTAGCAAAGTGGTTTTTAGTGCGACTGTTTATAGTTCTGGAAGAAGTTGCAGCACCACCAGGGGGCACTGTAGCACTGATGGATGATAAGGCAGTTGTGTGTGATGCTGCAGGTGTTACAGTGCTTCTGGCAGGTAGATGTCCTTGTGGCAAGGACCTTCTAGTCATCACCGTCCTGAATTGTTGTAGAGATGCTGTGATTTGCAGAAAAACATCAGGCATTCTCCTAACCTAACAAAGTCAGCCAACGGTTGATTTGCATCCAACTTCCTTTGCAACTGGCGGCTGCTTGTAATGTATGACAACTCACTTGTCCACTCCCTGTGAAATGCCAAGTGTTTGTCAGGTAGCACAAAACCATCCAAATTTGTTTTAAAGATGTCCATTGGCACACAGTTAAAACATTACTTTTCCTTACCGCTGCACAGTGATCGGAACACCCTGCACCCATCCCACACTAGTAGCAGCATTTGGACTTGTAAAATAGGCCACCGCCTGGACCAAGTTGATGCCATCACTTGGTCTGAGCCAAAGTTTGAAATAAGCCATCTTGCATAAATACTTTTCATCACTAACCTTCTGCATTCTTCAATCCGCGGCTGCTGGCTAAATGTGGATTGTATCTCAACATCCCAGGAACTATTCAGTGGAATGCAATGTGAATTATATAATTTGTTACTCAATGTGAAATTGCATGGAATACATTCCAGTGTGCAATAACTAACGTCACACAATCGTATGCTCACATAGCTATTCTGCCCCATAAAGCAACATTATACCTTAACAATGTAGTGAAATCTAGTACAAGGGTGCCAGATTCCCGGTAGATTTCTTCAAGAGCAGGTTTTCCATCTCTTCTTATTATTTCTATTGCCATTCTGATAGGATGTGTTCAATTAGACCTAAGGTAATATTCTTTAGAGCAATCAAAGAAAACTTACCTTAATTTTGGGTAAATATTCAGTGTAGGCCTTGAACTGAAGATGTCAAATATATTTGGTTGTCGCAAAAAGGCTACCACTTTATCGCTGTATGCTATGGAGAGTTCAGACTTTTAGTGCAACCATAACAGATTTAAAGTGAGGACAGACAAGAGGTTAAGCCACTAAAAGAGCCATAAAACATCTTGCAAGGGAGTTGTGGAATACAAATTACTTTTATCCTTTACATGCAGTAAATAAGTGACAGCAGCATGAATATGAATATTGCACATATGTGGTTTCATCATATTCTTTTCAATCCTAGGTCTATTATTTTATGCCTCCTAACTCTTTTGTGACCAAATATTTACTGGAATTCTACTATCTGTTATTAGCTGTTTAGTTTCCTGATACTAGCTCCCCATACCAGGACACACTGTTCTTTCAAGGCTTGCAGTACCATGCCCTGGACACGTTCTTCACTACTGCATATACCCTAAAATGTTGTTTCATTAAACATGTAAAAAATTATTTATCATACCTTGCTCCACTAAGCATTATGGTGATGTGTGGGGGGTGGGGTGTATCAAGTGCTTGATAATACAACACCAAAAATGTATATATTGAGCCCCTTCACTTTGATTACCTTCAGAGGGATTTGATGAGTTCTGGGAAGTAGATGCTGGATTATACATAGAGAAAATTGATAGCAATGTAACAATGTATTAACTCCATACTATTTTGTTGTTGTTCATGGAAAGATGAATGTGTATCAGTGCTTTCTGAATTCCTGTCTGTTTCTGAAGTTGGATTCTCAGAAAGACGTACTTCAGCTTGTATTTCCTCATCGAACACACTGTAGCATGTATTATTTTTAAGATCTACTAGTCGCCCATATAATTAATTGTCAGTCTGAGAGTGTGAGAATATGCATTTTGTACATAGGGTGTGGTTGACTTTGTGAGTGATGGTAAATATAAAAACGTTGCTGGGCTGCACTAAGCATGTCATCATGTAACAGTCCTAGCCCACCTAGTGGGGACTTGTAACCAAGGAAACCTGTAAAATGCAAGTATTATACCAGTTTCTTTAGGCATGGGTTAGTAGGTTGTAAACATAATGATGATAAGGTATGATGAAGCAGAGCTCCATTGGTCATACCAGGACTTTGAAAAGTATCACAATTCATCATTCACATCATTGATTTTCATACTCTTCATTATGGAAACCAGACTTATAAGCATCCATTCTGTGTTCCATTACAGCTCCTGCCATTCTCCACCTTAACGCTTTTGAAAGCAGCTTATGCATTCCAAAACAATCCTTTTACCCAAGGTAAAAGTCTCCATAAATATGAACAGCCTATGAATGGATGTAAACTAACTACATGTGGCAAACACCAATTAACCATCATTAACCATCATAAGGATTATAAAATCATTTCTAATTGGAGAGCAGAATATCTTGTTTTTGCTTAATGATGTAAAAAGCACAACAACCTTCAGGTAAGTGGCATTAGGTGATCAGTCCCTACAATTGAGGTTTCCTATCCTCACAATAAAATGGATCTCATTCAAATTATTTCTTAATGGTCAGACCAGTTCAATCCAAATACTTGGAACAGCACCCTTATTCATACGATGAGGTTTCTATATTCACTCGAATATCATGTACAGACTTCTTCTAAATTTTACAAATAAACACACATGCAGAAGCTTTACATGCACTAAGCTCATCATGTACTATTTCCATACCTAATTATTTCTCTGAGCCATGCACTGGTTGATAGGCTGGATGATAGCTCTGAAGGTTTCATGGATTTCATCACATTTAAGGAGCACCTGTAGGAATAATATCAATAGCCACCTTAATATTTCAATTAAAGCACGATTTATTTTAACCGCAAATAAACAAATCCCACTGCTTATTTACAATCACATAATCACTTAAGCCCCAAAAATATACATGAATTGTTATTTCAAATGTGTAACTAGTTTTTTAATTACTGCTTGGCATAATATTTTATTAAAACAAATATGCCAAGGCAGAAATTCAAAGTACATGAACCTTGCAATTCTGTGCTCACAGTTGAGTTCGAGATAAGTTTGCTCCCTTTCTAGCAATCAGAGATTGGTCAGCCCGATTGAGGAAACGTTTCACACACGCAGCATAACCAGGAGTCAATGGATCCAGCTTTCCCTCAGCTGATGCTGTACCTTGCTCACTACTAGCTGATGATGCAACTGCATTTTGTCCTATCTCATCGTTCAGCAGGCTATATATGAGTTGACAGAACAAATGATAAGATTTGACTTCATCCTGAAGGCTCATACCTTAGGATAATCATAAGTTCCAATGCAATGTCATCAGAAGATCTTTGAATTGCCTCCAATGCAGGTTTACCCTCCCTCCTTATACGGTCAATGGCTGATCTGAAAGCATAAAGAAGAGATGCCAGTTAAGCCTATATATACAGAGTCAGCAAAAGGTCAAAATTTCAAACCCAGGCAAAAGGCTATGAGTTCTTGGATGGGAGCCTCAAGTTTCACTGAAAAATCGACAGAAAGCTACGTCTACGTATCATCAGTATTACAAAATATCCCCTCACAGTCCCATCGATTATTTCCTTTTACAGACCACCTTTTACAGACCACCAGGTATGGTGAGCTCCAGCCATGATAAAGAGCTCAAAACCACTCACCGCAGGCCAGATGACACTGGTTCAGGGCTGGTGTTGCGTAGGACATCATAGATGTTTGGTGTTCTTAAGAATGCCACAACCCTGTCACCATAGCCTTGGAGGGGAAAAGGTTTGACTGACGGGGGGGGGGGGGGGGGGGGGGGGGGGGGGTGGGGGGGAGCTGTGTGCAGCAAAAATTATGTTTGCATGACTCACTGAGCTGCGGATCTATAACAATGCCACTGGGTCCACTGGAGCCAGCAGCAGCACCCCTGCTGATGGCTGTGCTGCCCCTTGTTTGAACTGCCGGGGGAGATGGAGACACCCTAGCTGGCTGAGTGGCTGGGGTTGAACCGGTGAAAACCCGGCTCCTCATCTGAGGTGAAGTGCAAGCATTGAAGGGCATATGACATCATGTGAAGTGTCAGGGATGCGGGGGATATGATCATGCCTGTATTTTTATTATTTATATATATATTTATTTATTTATTTATTTATTTATATATGGGATAAAGGCAGCGAAAAGGAACCTAGCACATATTTTTTCAAGTTTTCAAACTATTTCATATGATAACAGACACCTATGTCCTCTACAAATTCTTTCTTTCGCACTGGAAATTAGTCTGTCCATCTTAGAGTTACGGTGGCCTGAATTTCTAATCACGCGTACAATTTTAATTCCATGCGTCAACTTTGATGCTCCATCCTGGAAAATTTTATAATATGCGCTAGGTCCTTTTTCGCTGCCTACTACACATACCACTGCTGGACCAGAATCCTGGCTGGGGCTGAGATCATTGCCCACATATGGTAGCCGAGGATCTATGAATGTTGTTAGGTGATGCATGTGATCAATGAAGACCACCTGTTTGAGGAAATTTGTCATGTGTGAATATAATGGCACTGACAAATTGAATACATCACCTTCTTTGCCTTGCGCTCAATCCTCTTCTCCCACTGGGGTGGGAGTGCGCAGTCTGTTCTGGCAAAACTGTTTAAAACATCAATCAGCACAGGATTATTTTGAAACAATGGAAATTTAGAGTGGTCTGAACGAATCAACTGAAATATTGCCACTGCTGTTTTGCTTGCAAACAAGTTGTTGTTTCCGACCTCCTGTGCAAGGCAAATATTAATTTAATATTGTTTAACTGACACTGTAAGAAACTTTAGAATCTCTCCTACAATGACTACTCTGCTCCCTTAGTGAAATGATAACCTACCATTGCATATTGATACAGATCTGGTCTTGTAATGAACATAAATGCTGGCATCTGTTTCAGATCATCGTCGATACTCTGCTGTCTTTCTAGCTGTGCTGGTCCCACAATTTCTGCTGGTCCCACAATTTCTGTTGTTGTTGAAAATGTTCTGCCACCTTCTTCCAACTCCTGAACATCGCTTGTATTCTCGACATTGTCCAAGGCAGCAACATTACATGTATCTGCTTTAACGGGTTTAGTCCTTAGATCAGCATCACTGCCCTCCATAGTGGCCTCAATGGAGGCAGGCACAGTGGTGACCTCTGCTAATTCAGGTACTATGGGGTCATCAGGATGGTTACTTGCCTGACGAATGTATTCCTTCCTGTTGAGTGACCTTTATATATATATAAGAAAAGATTGTAAGATTGGCTGGGAAATGTGAGAGGATATACAAGTACATTTCAAGCTCAGTATAAAGCTATTTTATTTACAATGGATTGAACTGATTGAATGTGCCATTCATCATGTTTGGTCTTATTCATTCATTATGGTAGTATATTTCTGTACAAACAAACATGGAGATGATGTTAATAACAAAATTAACATTACAATAATTATTGTATCCAAGTTCATTTAACCTGGCCTTTCCGATGTAAGATGCTGAAGCAACAGAGCAGTGATTGAAATATAAGCAGAGGGCACAATGAATGCAATTCTATTTTCATTCAGTATACTTCAGCACTTTAAAATGGAAAGCCCAATTAATGCATGAGAATTTGGTCAAGTGTAAATTTGTAGATAAACTATACTCATTTGCGATCTAGCTCTAATTCTTTTATTAACAAAATAAATCTCATCTAGTACATTAAAGAATAGAAGACTCATTGGAACCTTTCAGCAACATTTACTCACCTTTGCATGAAGTAAATTAGCTCGTGGTCTGTCTCTGCATGGACCATAACAAATACAAGTGTGTTGAGGACTAAGGTGTGAACATGCATACGCACCTCCATCTTCGGTATCATCTTGAGGCGAAACATTTTCCACATTTGTTACAGCCTTCAACCTGGTGCCTAGTAATTGCATCATGCCACTGCTTTCTACAGGCCAATTTGCACTGTGTTGTCTTACCTTTGCCTCTGTCACACCCAGCAGTGTCAGCTGCATGGAAGGTGAGGGACCTCTTGATTGGGTGAGCACCACCTGCATGTGATTTGGTTCTAACAGAGCTTTTCCGTAGTAACGCGGCATGCTTTGAAACGTCCTCCTTGGCTTGTGGTGTTGTTCTGTTGTACAAAGATGATGGACGCACACCGATTAAGTATTATGGGTAGAGATTAGTATCCCAAACGTGGTACTACCATATTTTAACACCCGCAAGTGTTTTGGAAAGGTTGAATGCTGTTTTATGCAAATGTGATAATCTTGCCATATAATGTACTGAAGCACCTAAAGTAGTGTCACATGCATGTGCATCAACAAATATATACACTGACAACCGTTAACCAATATAGCTATGCCACAGCTCACCCCTCCCCCACACCCCACAAGATCATAATCCAATACAGCTAATAGATCAAATATTGCCTTCACATAACTCTCTTATGTTTCCCAATTGCATCATGATTTGTTTGAGCATCGCATTAAACTTATTCTTACCAGTTAACTATAAAAATTGTGATACAGTTGATTAATTGTCATGTCAAAGTCCTACAAATGTATATTTTAGATTTGATTAAACGTAGTCATTCTGTTTCCCACAATACAAAAGGTCTGTACAGAAGTCTAAAATACATGCAGGAATGATCGAATAGCACAGTTAGCATTGATGTATATGTTAGGCTTACAAACTTGTTGGTACTTCAGTGATCAGAAGTTCTTTATTAGCAAGTATGTCTGCTACTTTTAGATTTGTAGCCTTGCTCCCCAGGATCTGACTGTTTGTAGCCAAACTCTCCAGAACCTCACTGTTTGTAGCCATGCTCCCCAGGACCTCACTGTTCTGCTTGTGCTCACCACTACCTGTTGTAGCCAATTGTGCGATACTTGGAGGTGTGGCACCAGCTGGATTGGAGGGTGTGGTGTCTGTTTTCTTCTGCACACACCCTTCTGAGGAAATAGAATGATAAAATGAATTCGAAAGAAACAGTTCTATTGTGCTCATTATAATGAGAATGATGGATCGGTCATCTGCTATAGTGTGAGGACATGCCCATCTGATATATTGGGAGTAGCTACATGGGGAGGGGGGAGGACATGCCCATCTGATATAGTGGGAGGAGCTACATTTGGAGGATAGGCCCACCTGATATAGTGGGAGGAGCTACATGGAGGGGGGGGGGATATATCCACCTGCTATAGTGGGAGGAGCTACATTGGGGGATAGGCCCACCTGCTATAGAGGGAGGAGCTACATTGGGAGGATAGGCCCACCTATTATAGTGGGAGGAGCCACATGGAGGGGGGGGGGGGGGGGGGGGGGGGGGAGGGGTAGACCCACCTGCTATAGTGGGAGGAGCTTCATTGTGAGGATATGCCCACCTATTATATGATACATGCCTGCCTGCTATAGTGGAATATGCCCACCTCCTCTATACCCACATGATATAGTGAGGACCTGCTACAGTGGAAAGATATGCCCACCTGCTCTACTGGGAGGATTTATGCCCTCCTGTTGTAGTGTGTTACAGCTACACCTTTGCATGAAGTAAATTAGCTCATGTTCTGTGTCAGCATGGACCGTAACAAATGCAAGTGTGTTGAGTACTAAGGTGTGAACATGCATACGCACCTCCATCTTCGGTATCATCTTCAGGAGAAACATTTTCCATATTTGTTACAGCCTTCAACCTGGTGCCTAGTGATTGCATCATGCCACTGCTTTCTACAGGCCAGTTTGCACTGTGTTGTCTTACCTTTGCCTCTGTCCCACCCAGCAGTGTCAGCTTCATGGAAGGAGGGTGACCTCTTGATTGGGTGAGCACCACCTGCATGTGATTTCGTTCTAACAGAGCCTTTCCGTAGTTGCATGGCATGCTTTGAAATGTCCTCTTTGGCTTGTGGTGTTGTTCTGTTGTACAAAGATGATGGAAGCACATGGAGTAAGTTTTATGAGTAGAGATTAGTATCCCAAACGTGGTACTACCATATTTTAACACCCACAAGTGTTTTGGAAAGGTTGAATGCTGTTTTATGCAAATGTGAACATATAATGTACTGAAGCACTTAAAGAAGTGTCACACGCATGTGCATCATCGAATATGTACACAACCATTAACCAATATAGCTATGCCACAACTCACCCCCCCCCCCCCCCCCCACACCCCACAAGATCATAATCCAATACACAGATCAAAAAGGTATCGCCTTCACATAATTATCTTATGTTTCCCAGTTGCATCATGATTTGTTTGAGTATTTCACTAAACTTATTCTTACCAGTTAACTATAAAAATTGTGATACAGTTGATTAATTGTCATGTCAAAGTCCTATAAATGTGTATTTTAGATTTGATTAAACGTAGTCATTCTGTTTCCCACAATACAAAAGGTCTGTACAGAAGTCTAAAATACATGCAGGAATGATCGAATAGCACAGTTAGCATTGATGTATACGTTAGGCTTACAAACTTGTTGGTACTTCAGTGATCAGAATTTCTTTATTAGCAAGTATGTCTGCTTCGTTTAGATTTGCAGCCTTGCTCCCCAGGACCTCAATGTTTGTAGCCTTGCTCCCTAGGACCTCACTGTTTGTAGCCTTGCTCCCCAGGACCTCAATGTTTGTAGCCTTGCTCCCCAGGACCTCACTGTTTGTAGCCTTGCTCCCCAGGACCTCACTGTTTGTAGCCTTGCTCCCCAGGACCTCACTGTTTGTAGCCTTGCTCCCCAGGACCTCACTGTTTGTAGCAGTGCTCCCCAGGACCTCACTGTTCTGCTTATGCTCACCACTACCTGTTGTAGCCAATTGTGCGATACTTGGAGGTGTGGCACCAGCTGGATTGGAGGGTGTGGTGTCTGTTTTCTTCTGCACATACCCTTCTGAGGAAATAGAATGATAAAATGAATTCGAAAGAAATAGTTCTATTGTGCTCATTATAATGAGAATGATGGATCGGTCATCTGCTATAGTGTGAGGACATGCCCATCTGATATAGTGGGAGGAGCTACATGGGGGGGATAGGCCTACCTGCTATAGTGGGACGAGCTACGTTGGGAGGATATGCCCATCTTTTATATTGGAAGGATCACCCACCTATTATATGGTACATGCCCACCTGCTATGGTGGGATATGCCCACCTCCTCTAATGTAAGGATCACCCATATGATATAGTGAGGACCTGCTACAGTAGAAAGATATGCCCGCCTGCTCTACTGGGAGGATTTGTGCCCTCCTGTTGTAGTATATTACCTGCTACATCTGGAGGTTGATCCAAGCAATTATTACTCACTGTCAGTGTCAAGATTCCAGACACCGCAGCATTGGGAGCATTTTTTTCAAGAGCAAAGGACAGGGTTCTGGAAGGAAGAGAAGGTTGTGCTCCAGAGAATAATTCAGGCTTCCAAACTTACGTTTTCCCCCTCCACCTTAAGAACTGATAAAGCGGTACCTTCATCATTCCACAGGATGGCTCACTGTCAAATTTCTTTGCATTATTCTTTACATCAATCACCAAAACATCAGTCTGGAGAGCCATGAAGCAAAACATCTGTGGTATGTTAACACAACTAAGTGCCATGAGCTCATTGCATGAACAACATTTCCATACTGTTCATATTACAACAACAAAAATAAACAGCAAAAACAACACAACAACAACGTAGTGCTCTCATTGTACTCACCCCAGCCCAATTTGGGTTAGTGGTGTTCTGTATCACACTGCTGGTGACCCTCTGTCCATGATGCGGCAGTTCAGGAGCATCGGAGGAGTTGGTAAGCGTAAATTCAACTACAGGGTCGGGGTTGCTGATGCACCAGTGAAGTCCAGTGCAGTGAACATCTGTGACAAAGCAATATGAAACTTCCTATCATCACTCATCTAGTAAAACTCACCATAAACCCTGATTTGGAAAGGTTCCTTTCTCAGTGGTGAAGATGGCACAAGGTGTGACTGTCCAGGGAGATGAGACTCAGGGTTGATCACCACAAGTGGTGGACTTTTGAACAACAGAACGTCGTCGCAACTGAAGTAGCAGAAGTTGACAGCTGTGACTCGTGCTAATAAGGAAGACAGGGAAAATATGAAATCTCTGCACCCTTCATGCATTGTTTATATAATGACATAGGACAAGTAAAAATGCATATACAGTAGATTATCCAAATCTTTATAGAAGAACTTTGAAGTTCACAAGAAATAGAATAACTTAAACCACTCACAAAGGTGATTACTCTGTACAGTATATATAAATACTGTCAGATTGGTCCATTATAATTATATTTTGCTTGTTCTGGAAATTTTGAAGAAAGTACCACACGGGTGATTATGGGGCACTGTACATTGTAATGATTGTACAGCAACCAAAACAAACATAAAGCATTGAGAAATTTTATGTCCTTTGCTGCAGACATATGCCGTCTGCAGCAAAGAACATTAATCAGGGTGCATACTCTGTGGCTGAACCATTTGCCTATAAAGTGAGTGAATCAACACATTGCGGCATTTCATAGTCAGATCTGATCGGGCCCTTTTGGTTCTTCACTTGGCTGTGTTTCTGCTGTGTGCTCTCACATAGATGCCTCATTCTCACACTCTTCAACTTTCACTCCTAAAGGGATTGCATTAGTTAAAAAAAAACTGGTCTAGGAATTTTCAAGGCCATCAATGTGAGTGTAGATAGTGGAGGGAATGTAGGACTATTATTGTATTTATGGTAACACGTGGTATGTGTTAGTGTACAACCCCCTACAGTGGTGGCCCTGATGTTGGAGTGCAATTCGAGAATATGCTTATAAGAACGTTCTACAAGAGACACAGCTGCCTGCATAGATGACTTCAGCTAAACTGCAAGTAAAGTACTGAATGGGGTCAGTACTAATTGATCAGTGCTGGACCAGAGATACTGTTTAACTTATGCGGAAATGGTCCACCAGGTGAAGGTTGGCTTTAAGAAGCTTCGAATATCTCATTTTCATGGTATTTAAACAGATTAGTGCAGATCTTGTACAACATTCCATTTTTGTCAAAGATAAACCAGCATGCAGAGGTTATATAGGCTGACTCAATGTAATGCAACTGAGGTACTGACCAAGAATTTTGTGTGGTGATGGGGGTTGTCGAGGGGGGCATATGGCTGCCGGTTAAATGGTGTGCACACACAGAATCTGACCATGCCCCACCAAATATACATTTTATCTGTTTGGCAGTAAATTCATTGTCTAATGTGGTCTGTTTTAAAGTGATATTATTATGGTAGATATTGCGCACACAATAAACAATTTAGAACAAGGGCAACCCTCCACCTCCCGGTATCCATTTACGTGATGGCTTACTCTTGAACAGCTCTGTCCTGACATTCCATTTGGTTGATCCAAACTCAGCTCTGCTTTCACCATTCTGTATCCTCTCCAGACAGCAGCTCAGATTCGCTTCTTGGCCTTAAGTCGAAGTAGTATACGAAAAGATAACATGCACTTAATTCAAACATACCACTGGCAAAATGGAGGCATTCATGAATTTCACTATGGTGTTTTCGACATGCAGGCTAGGACCCATGCTTCCTTTCCCAATCTTATAGCCTTCCTGCAAAGCCACTTCGTGGAAATTATAATATTTTATAAATTGGCTACACGTGCCATACCAACGATCCGCACAGTTATGCACAACAATTGCACAGCTCTGTGTAACCCTGCATGGAGAATTACTTTTCTCAGCCAACATCTTGGTTGGCTGGCGACTTTAATATTCCTCGATCGACCAGCAGGCGAAGTTTCGCAATCTTTTTCAGCAGGTATAAAAATGTATGCGAATTAATTGGTAGCTGAAACATATTTGCCCACCCTGTTCTGGGCTGCATACCTCACTAAGGACAGCTTCTAGCTACAGTGGCTTGGTGGCTCACATTTGTCAGAGGAGGCAAAATATTTATTGGCACCCTCACTCCCATGCACACTCACCCACGCTGGTTCTTGGTGGCCCCCTTTATGTAATGTGACGTAACACTTTAGTTGAAGCCCTCCTAGTTAGCCACGATAAATATAATCCACGTACATACACACACACACACACACACACACACACACACACACACACACACACACACACACACACACACACACACACACACACACGCACGCACCACAAACATGCACCACACACGAGCGCGCGCAGGCTAGTTGGGCGTAGGGGGCCGTCCTTCGCGTTTTGATGGAAGGTCGGGTATCAAACCTATACCTGGATTTGGACCCGGTCGTTCATCTAATTATATATTCATAGCCGCGCAATATAGCGTTTTAAGTTGCATTTTGAACGTATAGCTACCAAAACTTTGCGCGGGAGGGGGCATATCCCTCCCGCACCCACCCCCTTTCGGTGAACACGCCCATTTTCCACTTCATTTAACTTTTTATTAATTGGTGCCCCCCCTCCCCACCCCCCCTTCCTAAATTCCTGCATCCGCCCCTGCCATCTGATAGCTTATGTGGCTGCATGTATATGTGATAATAGCCCATAAACACTATCCCTACCCTTATATCAACCCCCTTGTAACCATGGGGGTTGATATGAGGGTACAGTACATGTGGGAAACATAATGATGTAAGGCTTGGTTTCCTAGCACTGCCAAATCTTAACAACCTGATACAGGAATGATTAATGAACGGATCTGTTCCAGATTGTTGCCATTCTGTTGTGACAACATTCACGGCATGAAGTTGTCACAACAATCTGGAACAGATCCGTTCAGCAATCATTCCTGTGACCAGGTTGTTATAATTTGGCTGTGATATAGCGACCCACTAGCACTGCTAATGAGTTCACCTTGTGAAGGAATCTTATAGAAGGTGGTTTATGCCAATTATGCCCCTGTTGACCCTCCCAGCATTTATATTAACGGAATACGAGCCAGGTTGATATGAGGTAAGAGGGTAGGGACACTGCAAACACTCGGGAATCAAGTGAACTTCATTACAAACCAAATCTGTTAAGATTCTGTTTCTAGTCATTGCCACTAGGCTGGAAAAAAAGCTGTGATTTCTGACTGCGCCTCAGGCGGTGGCTCCTTGTACATTGTGAGCTGGATTCTAAACTTGCTAACTGATCTACCCAATGCTTCCTATGAGCTTGGTTTTGTCTGAAGTCAATGCGAGACTCAAATAACACCATCGGCTCCCTCATCTTCTCGCGAGCCAGATTCAACGAAATGACAGTATAGGCTTGTTCACTACCTCTACGTCAGAATCACACTCTGAGTCCTCCTCCACACGCTCCTCAGCCTCAATCTCGTCAAACACCGCCTTCACGAAAGCATCATAATCGTCGTCAGGCTCACAATCAGTCTGTACCACAGGACCAAACGCAACCAGTGCACCCATCCCCTCCTCCGTTAGCACGCAGAATCAAACTCACGTACAGCCTCCTCCTCAGGTTCAGAGAAGACTATGCTCAGCTTTCCAAAAAGATCGGCAAGATGATCTGCTCCCTTCTGCATCTGAGCATCGTCTTTACTGACCTTCTCTTGTCCTCAACCTAGCCTGCTTCACATCTGGAGAAGCCAGCTGCCCAGCTTGTCCTGCCCCCGCCCCGCCTCCTCCATGCAGCAGCCATGCACGACACAAGCTTCGCCCGCCACTTGCATTTAAAGCAAGCAATGATACCCTGATCGAGGGGCTGCATGACGGACGTTGTGTTGGGATGCAATGCTGCTGCTACAATTTGTATGGTACCGTACACATTTGTCAACCATATCCATCAACATATTGCATGATACACGGTATACTGTACAGGTACTGCATGTACAGGTAAGTTTGTTTTCTTTGGAGCCAAAGGGTGAAGGTTTACATGCAGTAGTATTCCGTTAAAAACGGCTGGGAGAATCAATAGGGGTAAACCACCTTGTAATGAGCTAGATTCCATCACAAAGTGAACTCATTAGGGTGGGTTGAGTGGAACCCTAGGAACACAAAACCTTAGCCTAACATCACTATGAATAGGACGTATTTTCCCAAGGTTGATATGAGGGTGGGTTGATATAGGGGTAGGGATACTGTATGTGATAATAGCCCACACTCGCTATCAGATGGGTACAAATCCAGGTATAGGCTTGATACCCAACCTTCCCCCAAAACGCGAAGGTCGGGCTACGCCCAACTACACGCAGGCAACGACAAATAGGTACACATCCACACAGATGTGCACATACCAATTTTAACGTAGCGCGTACAGTGCATGCGCATGTATCTCATCTACACTAACTTACCGCCTTCAAACACTCCAATCCACTCTCTGCTGTTTGGTACGTACTCGTAATTTGGGAAATTCCAGTACACGCTCACAGTTTCGCCGACACTACACTCTGATCGATCCAACCGCAAACAACCCGCAGGCACTCCTGCTGTGCTGTCCATGTATCGGTAGGTTCGCGAGAACTACGTTATATCAGAGCAGTACCGCGTTGAACAATACACGCCTGGAATGCATGCATGCAAACGGGGCGGAGGCATGCATTGAATATTCTTACAAAATCATACTCGGTTCATGTTAGGGGGCGTCTCCAAACTATTTTGGAAAAGTTAACGTCATTTTGACGTTTCATTATAACCCCCCCCCCCCCCTCATAACGTCATTGATATTTTTTTTTATCAGTACATCGGATAACGTCACGAGGCTGAACCTCCCCCCCCCCCCCCCCCCCCCCCCCCAACGTCAAAATGACGTTAACTTTTCCAAAATAGTTTGGAGACGCCCCCTTAAGATTTGGCTGTGATATAACGACCCACCACTACCTTGTGAAGAATCTTATCTGAACCTGTCAATACAGAGGGTTGATGAATGTCATTACAGGGGCGGATACAGGGTTTTCCAAAAGGGGGGGTTGAGACCCGCAATACGAAATGCGG